>CABHPP010131451.1:0-28256 GCA_902168425.1 Peromyscus attwateri | reverse complement strand
CCCCCCCCCCCCCCCCCCCAGCAGCTGTGCACAGCACTTCTGACGGGATTGAGGGTTCCTGCATCCATGCTGGAATGTTGATCGGTTTGATCTTGTGCAAACAAGCACAGCTCTGTGAGCTCAGGAGTTCAGGGGTCCTGTCATGCCCAGAGGACACTGATTCTCTCCGGGTCTAATTATTTATTTATTCTTTTTAAACTTTTCTTAATTTAGGGTGTGTGTGTGTGTGTGTGTGTGTGTGTGTGTGTGTGTGAGAGAGAGAGAGAGAGAGAGAGAGAGAGAGAGAGAGAGAGAGAGAGAACTCACATGGGGAGGTCAGAGGACAACTTTCAGGAATTGGTTCTCTCCTTCCACTATATACATGGGTCCTGAGGATCAAACTCAGGTCTTCCAGCTTGGCAGCAAGTGCTTTTACCACTGAGACATCTTGCCAGCCCCATTCATTTATTTTTAAGGCAGGGTGTCAATCATGGCTGACAATCCAGGCTGGGCTTGAATTTGTGGTAATCCTCCTGCCTTAGTTTTCCAAGGGCTGGGCGTATTGGTGTGAACCACTATGCTTAACTTCAAACAGACTTCTGACTCTTTCTTGGGGAGGAAGGAGTAGTGACCAGCACATACATGCCTTCTTCTGCCCACAGCAGCTCTTCCCTCTACATTCTCACTGTCGCCTTCTGAGCACACAGAAATACCGCATTTGACTACCACTCATAACAATGACTGGCTTTCTTTCCTTTCTTTTTTTCTTCCTTCCTTCTGTCTTTTGTCCTGATGTGATTGGATCCAGAGCCTCAAGCATGCTAGACAAATGCTCTGCCATGACTGAGGCTCACCCTCAATCCATACGATCTTTAATATACAGCTATATATACACGTATGTATGCATACATATACAAATATATATAAATAAATATATATTTATTTATCTCATTTTGTTATTTTTTGAGACAAGACCTTACTCTGTAGCCCTGGCTACCTAGAACTTGCAGAGATCCTCTAGCCTGAGCCTCCAAGGGCTGGGGTTGTAGGTGTGCACCACCACACCCAGCTTTCAAAACAGCTATGTGTCTGATTTATACATACACTTTTTTTGCATCCTCACCATAACCTTAAGATACATATCCCTGCTCCACTTTATAGATGGAGAAATTGAAATTCAAGGGTGTTCTGGTACTTTCCCAAGATCAGAGTTCGAAGGTATGATGGCTGTTCTTGGTTGCCAAATGGACCACATCTGGAATTAACTAAAATCCACACCTGTGAGGGATTTTGTTTAATTTGAAGTAGGTGGATCCACTTCTTTGTTTGTTTGTTTGTTTGTTTGTTTGTTTTTTGAGACAGGGTTTTGCTGTTTAGCTTTGGATCCTGTCCTGGAACTCACTCTGTAGACCAGGCTGGCCTTGAACTCACAGAAATCAGCCTGCCTCTGCCTCCCAAGTGCTGGAATTATAGGCGTGGGCCACCACCACCCATAGGCAGATCCACTTCTAATCTTGGATCTTTGAGGTGGGAAGACCCCCTGAGGCAGGAAAACACACCTTTAATTCAGATCATTTGAGCTGGGAAAAGATAAACGTTTAAACAGGACCTTGAGACAGGAAGACACATCTTTAATCTGGGCCACACCTTCTTCTGGAAGCCTATATGACATGGAAGAAGGAAGCGTGTGCTCTTTGTCTGCTTGCCCTCACCCTGAGAGCAAGTCCATTCCTTCACTGGCATTAGAGCCTACTTCTTCAGGATTCCAGCATATACTGAAGAGCAGCTGAGACATTCCACCTTGTGGACTGAACAGCTACTGGATTCTTGGACTTTCCATTCACAGCCAGCCATTGGTGGATTAGCTGAACCACAGCCTGTAAGTCATTCGAACAAATCCCTTTTATATATATTCATTCTGTAAGTTCTGTGACTCTAGAGAACCCTAATACGGGAGGGTCTGGTTTAGATTCTGCCTATGGGTTGAACCTGTATGAGGCCCCCTACTGAAGAACATGCTAGAGGAGGTCACTGCTCCTTGATCAGGAGGACTTATATATACATTCGCCGTCCTACTGTGTGCAGCTCACCAACACACACTTGTGCTGCTTCCTTCCTGGGTGGGTGTGTTCATGTGAGTGCTTTCCTGCAGTACTAAGGTCCTTTTGAACCACGGGCCGAGGCAGGGCTCTCGGTAGTGGACTGTTGTATGAATCCTAATTGGTCTTACTAAAAACCAGGGGTTGGGGATTTAGCTCAGTGGTAGAACGCTTGCCTAGCAAGGGCAAGGCCCTGGGTTCGGTCCTCAGCTCCAGGAAAAAACAAAACCAAGCCCGGAGCCAGATATTGGGGTAAGTGCTGAAAGATCAGAGAGACAAAGGAACAAACTACTAGAGAAACTTCTCACCACTATTGAATCCTCAGGCCGACAGGGAGACAAAATCCTGTCTCCATGAACCCTCAGACTGAATGCCTGAGTCCTCAGCCGAATGGGCCTGAGTTCCTGTCTCCTCCTGCCTTATATGCCTTTCCCTGTCCAACCATATCACTTCCTGTCTCAACCTTCCTAGTGCTGGGATTGAAGGTGTGTGTGAACCGATGATAAACGGGCTGGATACCTCATGGAAAGGTCACGGTCACGACAGTGTTAGTTTTTAGAGCTTTATTAGGAGAGAAAGCAGGAGTGGGGATGGGGAGGAGAGCCAGGCCTGGAGAGAGAGAGAGAGAGATGGTGGGGTGGGGGGAAGAGGGGAGCAGAGCAGAGAGAGAGCAGAGAGAGGGTGGGGTCTGTGTCAGGCTTTTAAAATGCGTACGTAGTCCCCAGTGCACACTGATGATGTAAGACGCAAGACCCTGAACTGCGCATGTGCAGGAGTGAGGGCAGGATCCTATCAGTGTGACTTCCAAACACTGGGATTATGAAGGTGTGAGCCATCACCACCTGGCTCCATTTCTCTTTTAGACTGAATTAATTTCATGTAGTCTAGGGTGGCCTTGAACTCACAGAGATCCATATGGATCTCTGGCGCCCGAGTGCTAGGATTAAGGGTGTGTGCCACCACTGCCTGGCCTCTATGTTTAATATAGTGGCTACCTCGGTCCTCTGATCTTCAAGCAAATTTTAGTTGTTAGAGTACAAACAAAATATACCACAGTGGGCAGATCTCAGAAGTGCAGACCAGGGACTGGATTTCTGTCAACGGCCTGTGAGGTCTTCATGTTCTTTGTGATCACCCTGCTGCTACCAGCAGCCGGCTCAGAGCATCTGGCCACGCCGGAGAAATGGAACCCATATCACCCTGGTCTAGGGTGAGCCTGATACAAGGGCCCTGTCCAAATTCCTATCAGCAAGTCAATGCCAGGAGCATCCTGGTCATTCTCTAGAGAATCAACAATTACTCATGATTTGTGGACATGTTTTTCAAGTCAAAAGGCTACTGCTCTAAGCTTGCTGAAACTGGATCAATATTTGGCGTCTATGCCCAGGGGAAATGTCAATATGGAGAAAACTTGTGCAGCACGAGTTCTCTGTAGACCCGTGAATGAGACCAATTATGTGATGTACGTCTGGGCCACCAGGTGGGGACTTGAAAATGTTACCTTTTGTTCTTTGAAAACAAAACAGGCTTGGAGAAAAGCTTTTTCCCAGAGAAAAGTGGTTCTGTGCCGACGTGAAATGGAGGACTTGGTGGTAGTGGATGCCCAGAACTACAAAATGGATGAAACTGGGGTTTGGTTTCCAGTTTTAAGAATGAATTCATTTTGTCTGTGTGTGTTCCGTGCCATGGTGTGCATGTGAGGAGGTCAGAGGACAACTTTCAGGAGTCCATTCTCTTCTCTCATGTGGGAGGGTCACAGGGTTCAAACTCGGGTTGTCAGGCTTGGCACCAAGAGTTTTTTTTACCTGTTGAGTCATTTCTCAGGCAGGTTTTTGATTTGGGGACAAGGCCTCACTAGTCATCCTAGTTGGCCTGGAGCTTTCTATGTAGACCAGATTGCTCTCTGACTTTTCATGACCTTGCCTCAACTTCCTGAGTGCTGGGATTGCTGGGACTAGGGTTTGGGTTTTGGGGTGTGTGTGTGTGTGTGTGTGTGTGTGTGTGTGTGTGTGTGCTGCTGGGATCAAATCCAGGACCTCACACACATACATGCTAGGTAAGTATTCTACCACTGAGCCCCAGTACTACGTTAATTTTTTTTTTAATTTCGACTGTAGTCTAGCAGTGGTCCTTCTGCCCCCATTTCCTAAGTAATTGGATTACAATTGTGTATGTTAAAAGGATGTGTGTGCTAGTCCCCAGTCCCCCTAACCCAGAGTCTCCTGCTTGATAGGCAAATGCTCTACCAGTGAGTTAAACCCGAAGCCCAAGGCTGTATTTATTTGTGTGCCATGCTTTTGTCAAATTACAGTACCCTGCAAATACTTCCTCAAAGTGGGGTGATTTCTCTCTGAGGAGGGTGGTTTGTGAGTCCCTTGGCCTTTACTCTTCCCAGAACCAATGATATCTCTGCTATGGGCAGTAACGTTGCTCAGAGGGGGAAGGGGGGGATGCTGAGTGCCATCCTTTCACTTGGGATGACTCACAGAGTCACTTTCATGGATGTGTAACTAATTTAGCCCCAGACAGGGCCCTGCACTCAGAAGGGTCTCTGGTACATTGAATGCTTTGGAGTGGATAGTCACCTTGGAATTCTCCATAATTTTATAAGTGCCAAGGGGGTCGTGGAGCATGCTGGTGTGAGTGTGTGTGTGTGTGTGTGTGTGTGTGTGTGTGTGTGTCCTCTGCTCACAACAAAGTGTTCTGTTGTTGCCTCTTTTTTTTTTTTTTTTTTTTTTTTGAGACTGGCGAGCTTTTCCCCAGTTCCCATTCAGGTACCTAATGCATATTGGGAAAGCAAACTGTTAAGAAGGGAAGATGTCCAACTGCTTTCTGGGGCATCTGTCAGGTGGCTGATGGGAAGAAACCTGATAGTGGTTGGGTACCACATGTGTGCCCCCCAACTGTGAGAGCCCACAGGACATTTCTGTGTTAGGGATCGTGAGACATTAAATAGAAATTTAAAAAGCAAAACAACAGCAAAACACCCACCACACAGCCTGTAATCCCAGCACTTGGGAAGCTGGGGCAAGAGAATTGCTGAGAGTTTGAGGCCAGCCTGGGCTGCATAGCGAGTTCCAGGACAGCCTGGGCTAAGAGAGTAACGCTATCATAAAGAAAAACAGCACGCCCACATCACACCATGAGAAAGGTCATAGAATAAAGGAAGAGCCCACTTCCTGCTTTTTAAACAAAGGGTCCTACAATTTTGTTTTGTGCAGGGCTTTGCAAATTATAGAGCCAATCCCACACACAGAGTTGTGCTGGGGCCAGCCAGCTCTCGGTGGCTCCCAAGGCTACATTCAGTGATGTCATTTCAGTAAACTTGAAATGGCCACGCTGATCGTATTAACAACACAGATACAGGGCAAATGCTGTAAATTCCTTTTTAGAGCTGGCTGTTAAACATTTACCCACCCACTATTGCACTGGAAACTTTCTTACCTTTGTTGTTGTCGAGTTTTTTGGTTTGTTTGCTTTGTTTTTGCAACACAGTCTTTTGATAGCCCAGGCTGGCCTTCAACACAATGCCATCCTCTGGCCTCCGCCTCTCAGGTGCAGAGATGACTGGTAGGCACCAAGGCTCCTGACTCCCTTTGCTGTTTTTATTTGGGTAAATTGGGTGGTGGAAGAGAAGAAGTAACAGGAAAACTAAGGAAGAAAACGGTTTCCTAAGCACAGGCGCTGATCCAACCATTTCATCATCTCAGGGGGTGAGCAAGCAAGCCCAGAGAGGCAATGGGGCTCACCCAGGACCACACACCCACGCCCACTGAGTTGACATTTGGACCTAGAGTCCCAGCTCTCTATCAAGAGGAGGGGTTCATTAGAGCTACATATCCCGAGGCCCTTGCACAATACCCAGCAGAGAGCCACATAGGTAGGGAAGGGGAGCTAGTGAGAAACCAGAAGTCTCAGCCTTGCACCTGGGTCTTCTTTCAGACTCTTTACAGCCTGAAGAAGGCTAGCGGAGTGCGCAGTAGGACAGAACACTGCAGCAGCCACCAGGTAGATCAGAGAGGCACAAATACTTACTGCGCTGAGGGGCTTCTCAGCCATGCTATCCGGACCAGGGGGAATAAGATCTGAGGCCAAGGACTACAGGGGAGAGAGAAGCCCCCTTGTGGAGTCGCCCCTGATCCCAGTCTCTTTGTCACACTGGTACATAAATGAACATCTCACGGGCTCAAGTAGGAAGAATCGAATCACAGATCACCTTCTTTGTCATGGGCAGGACAGGGAAAGGGAACAAGCTCACAGAGAATAACATGCTCAAAATCAGAGAGCTAGGGAGGAGAGGCAGGACTAGAACTCTGCTCCCGATACCTGTGGACTCTTCCGTCTCCCCTGCTCGGAAATTCACCTTGACCCCGCGTTGTGGAATATTAGTTTAATTATGTAAAGATGTATTACATTTGTTTATGCTGTGGAATATTAGTTTAATTACGTAAAGATGTGTTGCCTACCTAAGGCACCTGATTGACTGGTCTAATAAAGAGCTGAACAGCCAATAGCTAGGCAGAGCAAGGATGTGGGGGGTGGGGGGTTGGGAGGCAGAGAGAATAAATGGGATGAGGACTCTAGGCTCGAGGAGAGGAGAGGAGCCGAAGACACTAGGGGCCAGCCACCCAGTCACCCAGGCAGCCAGCTAGCCACCCAGGGAGGAAGCAGGAAAGCAAGACATAGAAGGAAAGAAAAAAAGATAAAAAACCCCGAGCCAAAATGTAGATGAAGAGAAGCAGGTTAATTTAAGTTAGAAAAGCTGGCTAGAAACAAGCTAAGTTAAGGCTGGGCATTCATAACTAATAATAAGTCTCCGTGTCTTTATTTGGGAGCTGGGTGACGGCTCAAAGAAAAAGCCAACTACAACCCTGGCTGGGCTGGGAGAGGCTGCTGCTCCTTGGCCCTAGACCTGCTGTGACCAGTCTTTCCATTGCTCTCTTCTTAAAGTTCCCAGAGCCATTCTTCACCGAAGAGCTCCAGCCTTTCTCAGCTCCCACCTCAGGAAGCCCGCCTGCCCGTGTCTCCAAATAGCATCCCCTGCAACCCAGAGGCTCTTGTCCTCTCAGGACCCATGAGGGACCCGGACGGGAGCAAGGGTGTGTGGGTTCCAATTGCAACTGTCACCAGGCTTGTGAGTCCCCTACTCTCTCTGAGCCTTAGTCACCTCATCTACACTCAGCTGGGAATCGAAGCTCTACAGGAGAGGCCTGGCAGTGGACACAGGGCATGGCTGCCAGGGCCCACCAGCATTGCTCAAGCTTGGGATCTGTCCAGACCTATTGTCGCCTAGCCACGCATTGGCTTCTTCTTGCTTTCTCCTGGGTTCAGCTGCAGTGGGTGCTGTGAGCGTGAACACACCTCTCTTCTCCCACACTGGCATCTGTTATCCGGGCCTGGACACCGTGTGTGTGTGTGTGTGTGTGTGTGTGTGTGTGTGTGTGTGTGTGTGTATTGGGACTGAGCGAGCTCCGAGGCACTTCTGCCTTCTAGCCCTTCGTGATGTTAACTTTTCCCCATCTACAGCAAACTTCACAGCGGCAAAATCGAAGGGCCCCATAGGAAATGCTAGCCCTCACCCCCAACTACCCACCTAAGGGAGATTTCTGGATATCCAAAGAAGGGCTCCCCACCCTGCCTAGAATCCACGACTGTCTCAGTGATCCGCTGTGCAGAAACCTTGCTCCTTAGACATACAAGCAAACAGACCCAGCATGACGTGGGGTGCATGGGGCAGTAAGCCACCGTGAGGTTCGAACAGAGGGCCTTTGTCTTGGCTGCTGGGGATGGAAGCTTCAGGTTTTTACTGTTTGAATGTTATTTTGAAGTGTTCTGGGGCTCCCATAGAGAACACCGGGCGGAGGCTGGGGCTCAGGGATTTTGCCAGGGCTATCTTGACACGGTCACTGAGCTGGGTCATTAGAGGTTGAAACAGGGCTGGCTGACTTATAGCTGTGAGCACCTAGCCTGCAGCTGTGGCAGCTGGGGTGTGGACTGTGGCGGCGACTCTGCGCGCTCAGGCGGCGGCGCCTGGAGTAAACAACAGCGGGCCGCGCCTGGGGGCTTCTGCAAGCCAAGCGCAGAGTTGCATCACGGTTCCCTGGAGCCTCCGCCCTGGAAGCTAGTCCCCAGTGACCCGCGCCTGCCCATGTCCGAGGGGCAAGCAGCTGGCAAGATGCCAGAGTGAGTTTTCTCTGAGGCTTTCGGGGCTTTGTTGAAACCCAAGACAGGAGGAGCTTACGGGGTGCTCTCCCTTGGAAGCGCAGGGACTGTGCCTCAGTTTCCCCATGTGTGAGACTAGGTGACAGTGGTATGTTTCTGGGCCTCCCAGTCAAGGAATAGAGGAAGCAACCAGGGCAGGGGCTGAGATGGGCTCCGACCAGTGGCCAGATTTGCGTTGTTTTAACGGAGCAGTTTAGAAGGGTTCTTGCAAAAGCCACGTGTCCTAGGATGCACACCCGCTCCACCCCTTCATAGGCTCCTTGGATTGTAGAGCTCAGCCACTGCGAAGGGAGTTCGGCCTTGTAGCAGTTTAGCATCCACCTGTCCTCACTTGCTCTGGGCGTTGACTCCTTAGCTAAACCTGCCCGCAACCCTCACCGCGGTTTTGTGCCAACAGTTGGGAAGGTATTGGGTTGCACATCCTGGAGGGAGCTTTCAGATCCATACCAGCAGCTTCTGCAGGAGCAGGCTGCTGAGGACGTGAGGGATACCGGGAGGCTGCCGAGCAAGGCATCACACACAACTCAAGGGAAACTTGCAGGGTCTGCACCGACATCGTCCAATGGGGTAGCCACTATCCAGGTCCACCGAGCACTTGAAAGGTGCTAGGACCTACTCAGGACCTCAGAGTCCACATAAATGATGTTATGCTGAAGATGTTTGAGATTCAGTAGAAAAAAAAAGGCTAGGTGCTTCCTTTATCTTAATAAAAGCAATTTATGGGAAATGAGTATCATAAATTTCCACTCATCAGAAGTTTTATGGCGGAAAGACCACATACCTACACAGATAGGTCCTCATGAACTTTCTTATCATCTGCTCCTACATTCTCATTTGTTTTTCCTATTGGTTGTCCTCCCCGCCTTTACTTACCAAGTTAAGTATACAACCCCTTATTATAAGCCCTCAACTTTAACCAACCAAAGTTAGTTTCAGCCAGATACAGTGGCACACACCTGTATCCCAGCACTCAGAATCTGAGGGAGGAAGATTCACACCTGTATCCCAGCACTCAGAATCTGAGGGAGGAAGATTGACATAGTGTGAAGTCAGCCTGAGCTATAGAGTGAGATGCTACTGCTGTCTCAGAACAACAGAGCCAGCCATCCCCTTGAGGCTGCTATGTGCTTAAGTGCATATTTTCCTGTTAATCTGCTCTGCCTACTGAATTTGCAAGTCTTAATCAAAGTACTTAAGAAGGGGAGAGACAGTGCTTCCCTCGCCTACAGTAGCTGCTACACATTGCTATGTGAGTTACCCATGTGATTTAGCATGGGCCAAAATAACGTAAAATGTCTCCTTAATTATTTTGGTATTTTGTATGATTGAAATAGTAATACTTCAATGAATGTTGAAGTGATAACTTTTGAGTAAATTAGGTTAAGTATATTACTCAGACTAATTTCACTTTTTAGAAACGTGTTTTTTTAAAACCTTCATAGTGTCTACTAGAAAATCTCAACTAACATATGGGTTCACATTATGTTTCTGTTGGCCAGAACTGTTAAATGTCAAGTGACCTTGTACCTTTGGGCTTGAGTTTGCCAAGCAACATTAGCATGTCTCTATTAACTGAGTGTTCTGTGTCCTGTTCTGAGCAGCTTGGGCAGCAGAGGGTGGAGGAGGGGAGACTCAGTGCCAGTCCACAGGTTGCTGCTAAGCCCCTCTTGGCCTGTTCAGCCTGGCTAGATTGTCCTTCTGTCCTGCCTTCCTTCCCCGTAGGACAGTCAGGACAAGGGAAGGTTGGGCAGAGGACTGTGAAGCCTGCTAAGGCTCTGGGAGCTGAAGGAAGAAGCTCCATGTAGGCCAAGAATTCTGAAGACAGTATGGCCAATGGCCAGGAAGCCTGGTTGGTCCTTGAACGGATCTCATGGCCAGTTCCACAGAGGAACCTTTCATCTGCACAGTCCCAAGGCTCCCTGCCCAGCTCCTTTCGCCTGGTTCTCAGTGGCAGCAAAACCCTGAGCTAACCCTGCCAGCACCAGCTGGTTGTCAGGGCGGTGATGGGCTCCCCAGCTCTCCATCCTTTCTGCCACTTTATGTTTCCCAGGCCCTGATTAAAAGATTTTCTGATAACCGTCTGGAGATGCAGGCTGAGGTCTGGGAAAGAAAGCTATCTCAGTCTCCAGCAAAATAAATAAGAGAGCAGTTTCTGTGGCTGGTATTTCTGATTCACAGCTCACACCTGGCTTTTAAGAAAGACAGTCCTGGTTGGTATGACCTAGTTTTAACCCATGCAGCTGATATGAATGTGACAGCTTTACGGTCCTGTAAAGCTAGCCAGACCTGAGCATATTTAAACAACCTTATCTAACATTCCTTCTTCCTCCCATATATAAACTTGCTCATAATAAACAGCCTATACTCCTAGTGTGCTTGTTGTGTACCAGGCACTCGCATGAGTTAATTCAACAACTACCCCATGAAGTGTTGCTAGCTGCTGTTCAGAGGGAAAATCAAAACAAAACAAAACAAAAAACCCGAAGCACAGAGAGGTCAGTTGAACTTGTTCAAGGTCACACAGCTAGACAGGTAAAATGGATTGAAACCCAAGCAATCTGGAGTCAGTGTTTGCGCCCTTGGAATGCCGGAGGAATCAGTGTGTTTCATTCCCCGTAACTGTTCCCTTATTAACCAGCTCATGATAAACCTGGGACATGTATCACAAGCCAAAAGGTGTCAGAGATTAACCTAAACACATGAAAAATTATGAAGTGCAAAAATGACCAAACTCATGAGGAAGGAAGTCAAAAACAACCTGGGAATAACAAATGTTTCCTGTGTCTCTGTGTCTACGGAGCCATTTGGGTGGGAACAGGGCATTGAGCATGGGTGCCACTAGTTGAAAGATGATCCTCAGTAAGAGGTGGCATTGCCAGGCATCCTTCGTCTAGCAAACCACCTAAGTGGGCGCTGAGATGGAGACACACCTGGCTTGCAGAGGGAGGAGGGTGCAGGCTGAATTGCCAGAGCTGAGTATGAAAGATCATGCCCTTCACAGAGGAAAGCAGAGAAGTGTCGGGGGACAGAGACCCAGGAAGACCTCAGCAAGCTGTGGCTTGTGTAGGGCGCGGCAGGACAGGAAACAGCTGGTGGGTCTTTACACAGGATGGGGCTACAGTGTGAATATGATTAATCACTCCTAAGCTCACCTAGAAATGTACTCCCCATTATGACACAGTAAGATGTGGGACCCTCAAGAGCCTCATGTACCATTTCATTCATGGGATTACTAGAGAGCTAGTACTGGATTATTTCAAAAAGGTCTGCAAAAGCCGGTTTGCTTCTCTCTCTCTCTCTCTCTCTCTCTCTCTCTCTCTCTCTCTCTCTGATGCCCTGTGCTGCCTCAGGACAAGAAGGCCATCTTGTGTTATAGCCATGAGTGAAAATAAACCTCTCCCTATTCATCTTGTCTAGATATTGTGTTAGCAGCAAAACAAAAATGGCGGAGACAAAGAGCTGCCTTCCAGTTGCCCCTGTGCGCAGTGACCAAACTCATGGGAAGGAGAAACAAATCCTAAAAATAAACGGCACTTCTGCCATCTTTGTCCATAGATCTATGGGGGGCGGGGGGGGGGGGGGGGGGCCAAGAAAGGACTGCCCAAGAAATGAGTGTACCAGCTAAGGAGGAAGCTCAGTTGGTAGAGAGTTTGCTTAGGAAGAGGTGGCACAAGCCTGTAATCCCAGCACTAAGGATTCAGGACGTAGACACAGGAGGGTCAGAAATTCGAGGCTGGGCTGGGGGGACAGCTCAGTGGCCCAAGAGCTTGTTGTGTAAGTGTGAGGATCAGGGTTCTGATCCCCAGAACCCACGTAAATGCCAAGTGGGCACGGCAGTCCACCTGTCATTTCAGCCTCAGAAGGTAGAGACGGGGACCTCCCAGAGTAAGCTAGCTAGCAAAACCAGCCATATCGACAGGCTCTAGGTTTCACTTAGAGACTCAGTTGTAATAAATAAGGTGGTAGAGCTACTGAGGATGGCTCCCATATCAACCTACATGCGTGTGTACTCACATGCACAAGCACCCTCACACATGTGTACCCCCACACATACAAAACATGCACATAGACATACTTCCACATACTCCCACACACAAGAGAATGGGGGGGAAGTTCTGGAAAAAAAATTCCATGTGTAGTGGCACATAGTTGTAATCTCAACACTTGGGAAACAGAAACAGGCTAGCTGGGGCTACATAGTGAGAACCCATATTTTAAAATGCACATACACACATATGGAGGCTGGAGAGACTGTTAAGCTGTTAAGAGCACTGGCTGCTCTTCCAGAGGACCCAGGTTTGATTCACAGCACCACATGGCAGCTCACAACCATCTATAACTCCAGTCCCTGGCTGTCTTCTGGTACAAGGCATGCATATGGTGCACATACATAAATGCAGGCAATATACCCGTACACATACAATAAATTTAAAAAATTTAAAATATAAAAGGAATACAAGAATAGATATAGCTTATTGAACTATGAACAGTAGAAAAAGTAGAAAGCAGTATGCGCTGAGCTACATCCTTCTCTACCCATGAACCTTTGCACAACACAGGTTTGTGTGCCAGTCAGTGATGAGGGGCTGGGGCGGGGGGTGAATCCAGCTGGAGAGGAGTGGGTGT
The DNA here is from genome assembly GCA_902168425.1 of Peromyscus attwateri. NCBI lineage: Eukaryota > Metazoa > Chordata > Mammalia > Rodentia > Cricetidae > Peromyscus > Peromyscus attwateri. The sequence continues at coordinate 15,330 of CABHPP010131451.1, read as the reverse complement.
GTGGGCCACGGGCTCAGGGCAAGTTGTTGTATGGGAAGACTATTTGCAGAAACAACTGAGATCCTGCCATCCCCAGCATTACTGGGAGAACATGGGCTTCTGCCAGACATAGTCTGGGCAATGCCCAAGTGTGTCCAGCCACAGCAGCATCTAGTGCCTGAAATGCAGGGCAGACTCTGCTCCCACACCAGGCACCTGGTGTGGGACTCTGTGCCAAGAGCTCTGTGGGCTGGCACAGGTCCCTGGTGGAGTCTGCTGACAGCCAAGCCCTGGGCTCTCAAACGGCAGCCACTAGTGTTCCATACAATGTGTAGTGCCAGCACACACATCCCAAGTCAGGGAAACCCTTCCAGCCTCAAGGCCTCATCCTGACTCCAACCTCAGCCTCTTCCCCTTGGTAGGGCCAGCCACACCTACCCTTCCTGGATGGCCTGTCTCAGCCTATGCATTTAGTCCCTGGGGCTCCAGAGGCACCGAGCTGGGACCAAGACAGGGTCGAGTCATTCACTCTCCATACAGAACTTGAATTTGTTCATTGGGATTTATTATTTTTTAAATTCTACTTTCTTTCTCTGAGTTTTTGAGACAGGCTCAAACACTGTATCTTAGGCTTGCCTGGGAATCACTATATAGCCCAGGCTGGCCTTGAACTCTCAGCAATCCTTATGCCTGAGCTTCCCAAGTGTGGGGATTACTATTATCTTTTAAAGGAGTAAAACTTTTAAAATGATTTTTTTTATTTTATGTGCTTTGGTGTTTTGCCTGTATGTGTGTCCGTGTGAGGGTGTCAGATCCTCTGGAACTGGAGCTACAGACAGTTGTGAACTGCTGGTTGTGGTGGTTGTGGGTGCTGGGAACTGAACCTGGGTCCTCTGGAAGAGCAGCCAGTGCTCTTAAATGCTGAGCCATCTCTCCAGCCCTTACTATTTTTAATTACGCGTCTGCGTGAGAGTGTTCACGGAGTGCAGGTGGCTTTGGAGACTGTCGCTCTGGAACTGGAGTTGCAGGTGGTTGTGAGCCATTAGATGTGGGTGCTGGGAACAGAATCTGGGTCCTCTTCTCGAGCCGTATGTACTCTTAACTTCTGAGCCGCCACTCCAGCCTGACCTGTAAGTATTTTTATTTTTTTTAGGTTATGAGAAAAGAAACCGAGGTGCTGTGGGTGGCTAGGGTACAAGCCCTGACTGGACTACACCTCTCTTTAGCTTGGGGCTGGTACCGAGTGCTGCCTGCATTTGGTCCCCAAGTGGACCAGAGCATGAGGAAGCAGAACCTGGGGACTGAGGAGCCACTCAGAGTAGGGGTTGGAGGGAGAGAAGGTGGTGGTGGGGCTCAGCACAGGATGGGAAAGGAAGGAGACAGGATGCCCTTCAGGCTTTGCAGAAGCTGGAGTCTGAGTAGGTGAGGTCAGGTGGGCAGGAGGGTCGGTAGCTAGCAGTAGCCCCCCACAGGGAGGTCGCCACAGAGAATGATTGAACTAGCTGGATGGTGAACTGATTTTCTCTGCACTTCCTTCTCCTGTGGGTGAGAGTGAGGGAGCTAAGCATTCACCCACCCCTAGGGACTCTCCAGGGGCAGCTGTCCAGAGGGAGGGCCAGGCCTGACAAGCAAGCTAGCAAGTCAGTTTCCCTCATCTTCCCTTTCCTCCTCCTCTCTCTGTCATTGAGATAGGGTCTCATGTAGCCCAGGCTGGCCTATAACTTTTATATAGTCAAAGCTGGCCTTGAACTCTGGATCCTCCTGCCTTTGCCTCCTGAGTGCTGGGATTGTCGGTGTGTGCCACCATGCTCAGCATGTTAGTTGTTTTCAAGGTCTTTCCCTCTCCACATCTGTTGCGTTCATCTGATTATTCTTTATCAATAAAAATTCAGGAGTCAGATATCAGGGTAAGAACCTGTTATCGGAGAATCGGAGAAACCACCAATCACCTGGTCTCTCTTCTGTTCCTCAATCCAAAAGGTCCGAGATCTTCTTTCAGTCCTGCCTTACTACTTCCTGTCTCCTATCTATCTCCACAATCCAAGACCTCTATGGTTAATTTTGGTCAGCTAATGGTTAGCTCCACCCTCTGATGCCAGGCAAGCTTTAGTGTCAGAATACGATCAAAATATCACACAACACGTACCTAATAAGAAAGATGAAACGGGCTGGTGAGACGGCGAGCTCGGTAAAGGCGCTTGCTATCCGAGCCTGTAGAGTCTGATTTGGGGAACTCACAATGGAAGGAGAAGCTGACTTCTGAAACCTAGCACCAACCCCCAAATAAATAAATAAAATCTGAGAAAAAGAACTTTAAAAAAAGAAAAGAAGGGTGAAGTAGCACCATTTTAGAGATGAAACTGGGGCCAGCTGTATCCAGTGGCTTTCTGAGGTCACAAAGTTGGTTGGGACACAGGCAGGATGCAAACTAGACCAACAGGCTATAAATGTGACCCCTAAAGCAATGGGCCCCAGGAAGAGGCTGGGGGAGTACTTCTGGGGTTGGGTAGCGGTGGACAGCTCCACCCACCACCGCCCTCCTACCATGTGCTGATTTGGGACAGGTGAAGGGTTGGGGCTTTTCTAGGGACTCTCTGCCTTGGGCAACTAACATGTCCTCTGGACAAACCACAGAAGTTTCACATACCTGCCTGAGGTTGACCTGGCAGAGGTTAGTGGTGTGGGACGAGAGAAGAAAAGGGAGGACAGAGGGGGGAGGGGGAGGAGAGAGAGGAAGAAGGGAATGGAGAGGGAATGAAGGAAAGAAGGACCCGTCTGACCATTTGTCCCTCATTGTGACCTAGCTGCTCTAGACATGTCCTCAGAAGTGGGGAGCGAAGGTAGGCAAGAGGATTGGGAAGGCCGCACAGGGGTGCAGGCTTTGAGAAGGGCAGAGAATTCCCCCCACAGGCTCTCTTGGTTGTCCTGGAGCACTGGTCCCCAACATGCACGGGTACACAAGCAGCACAGGCCAGCTGGGCTCCTTCCCTCCGCTCTTAGCTCACTTGCTGCAGGAGCACCAAACGCAGCTATCTAAGCTCCGTGCTCTGCATGGGATCTCATTCGATCTGCTTAGCCATCCCACGATGTGAGCTACAGGTGTCTCATCGATCGATTTATTTTTATCTATGTGTTTTTGAGATAGGGTCGGCCTTATATTGTAACCCAGGCTGATTGTGAACTCAGTATGAAACCTGAACTCAGCTTGAAACTCACACAATCCTGCCTCCCAAATTATGAAGTTACAGGTATAATACACCTTTTTATTTATCTGTCTATTTTGTTTATTTGTTTGGTTCTGAGGGTCAAACCCAGAGTCCTTCATATACTGAACACACAAGGAGTTCCTCATCTGCTTCATGCTAAGTTTCATACTTGTGTATTGAGCCTCAGTGGTGAAGTGACTTACCTGGGCATCACCGACAACAGCAGCGGTAGGATTCGAACCCAGGAACATAGACACTAATCTCAATTCGCAGCCCCCCCTCAGCACAGATTGTGAGTACCCTGGCCTCTGCCTGTCTCTCAGCCCAGGGTGTTTTCAAGTTCAGGGAGATCCTGCCTGCTTCATGAGTCCTGTCTTGTCCCTTTGAGGTCTGAGGAAGCACACCCCGGGTCAGAGCTCTGTCGGGGGTTAGTGGCAGTCTATCTCTGCTAAGCCTGAAGCAAGGGCTAGACAGCCAGAGCTCACTGGAAGTCCACAGGGTGGCTGGACATTCAAGGTTTTGTGGGGGTCAGTGAGAGGTATGGAGCACTCGGCAGACCCTGCTTGAGGAACAGCATGGACCATGTGCCGGGAAGCCTACTTAGGCCGCTCACGTCCAAACCCTTCTGTATTCAACACTTCCTACTGCTGCCCACAGCCTGCTTGGCTGAGCAGTACACACATCTCCCCAGGTACCTCAAATGTTTCCCCTGGCCTTTTGCCCTCAAGAGTTTCACACCTGCCCCTTCAGGGAGCTGACTGGGATCACAGTCCCAGGTGGGGTCCGGCCAACCAAAGTCTGACACTTCAACCCTCCTTTTGTTGTGGTTAGTTTCTCAGCGCACAGGGTCCAGGGCTATGGGTCACAGGAAGTCTTGGTGGCTTTCTGGGGAGGTTCATGTAGAAGATAAAGCATGAGCAGAGAGGAGTGCCAAGGTACCCCCGACTGTGGGGCGCCTCTCTGACTGCCTTTTGAAGGCCAAGAACTCAGGGCCTTTTGTACCTGGTATGATTGCCCTGGCATGTGTCCTGGCCACTGCCTTAGAACCGGGACAGGAATGAGGCTAGAAATGGAACCCAAAGCTGGGATTAGAATGAGTGGTGGGAGGATGGTGGGCTGGTACAGCTGGTGTGGGGGCACAGGGCTCTAGAGCAGAGGGGCTAGGATTGCCACCCACTGCCCTTGGCTTTGAGCCTCTGGTGGAAAGGCGAGGATGGGAGTGTGGTTTTGGCTTCTAGCGTTCCCGCTGTGTTCGGAACTTCTCTTCAGAGAAAGGAAAGCAGACTTCAGTCCTCACCTTCTCTGAGCCCAGCCACCCCAGCATGCCAGCAGCAAGGAGAGAGACACATAGATTCTGCTGGGCCCTCATAGCCTGCCCTGTTGGTCTGTGAGTCAGAATTCTGATCCCTGGTCCCCCACCACACACTTTCCCATAGTCAAGGCTCCTTTAGAACCAAGGATGATGGCACATGCCTGTAAGCCCAGCACTTTGGAGACAGAGGCAAGGCGAGTGCCACAAGTTCAAGGCCAGCCTGGTCTACATAGTGAGCTCTAGGCTAGCCAGTGCTACAATAAATCAACGAGCAGATACCCTGGATTTTGGAGACAAGGAAGGACCCCCAAACTTCACAGTTGAGTGGAGACTTAGGATGTGAGTCTGGTTTAGGCTCAGGAGCCCCATTTGTACCCAAGCATCCCTGAGAAGTACCCTGCTTCTCCACGGGCGACACTGGTGGATTCTGTCCCTGCAGGCGATGCAGCAGGTCCGTCCGTTCCCCCCCCCCCCCCACACACACACACTGGGACTTTTCTGGGAGAGCTTCTCTCCCGCTGTAGGAGAGCTGTCTGGCTGCTGCTGCTGCTGGGGCTCTAAGCTCAAGACCAGCAGCTCAGGGTCAGCAAGGGCTGGCCTCTCAGTCTGTGGACCTTGGTTTGGTGTGACTGTGACTTCCTGTCCAGCTGGGTCCCTTGCACCTCTCACCCTCCTGTTCAGAGTGGTCATCCAGTCCTGGTATGTACCATCCCCTGAGCCTGAACAATACCCCCATGAGTCCCCTACCCCATGAGACTTCTCTCCCTGGGCTAGCTGCCCTGTGTCTGAGGGATGGAGGAGGGATCAGGTGCTTCTCTCAGACATCCTCCCCTCTGGCAGATGCCTTTTGCCACCCTCTGTGGGGCATAGGGCTATTGCTTTATTTTTATTTTTATTCTTTCTTTATATTTATTTTTGGTATTCCTGAGACAGGGTTTCTCCATGTAGCCCTGGTTGTCCTGGAACTCTCCTTGACTCACAGAGATCCACCTGCCTCTGCCTCCTGAGTGCTGGGATTAAAGGCGTGCGCCACCACCGCCTGGCCTTTTTACTTTTACCTTTTTGAGCCAGGGTCTCATGTAGCTCAGGCTAGCTTTGAATTCACTGTGTAGTTGAAGATGATTCTGAATTTCCTTAATCCAAACATGCCTCCACCTCCCAAGTGCTGGGATTATAGGCATGTAATCTGATATGCCTATACTCATAACACACCTGATTTGTGTGATGCTAGACATAGAACTCAGGGCTTTGTGTGTGTTAGGGTGAGCACTTTACTAAATGAACAGTTGTGGCTGTTAGTATTCCTTCGTTTGAGGTAGGAATATTGAGCTTAGAAAGGAGACAGCTCAACCGGCCCTCTGTGCCACGGTGCCCACACTACCTCTGGCAGCAATCTTTCTGGAACTGTCTACCCATCTGCCACAGCTTCCTAAGCATGCTGGGATTGCATGTGTATGTACACCCTGCTCCCCTCCTCAATCCTTGTGTCTCCTCAGCCTGGCTGTGAGGCTGGGGTGAGGGCACTCAGCCTACTCCCTTCAAGGAACTGTGAGGTGAAAGGCTGATTCAAAGGACTGAGGGAGGGCTCACGAAAAGGGTGAAAATGAAACCAGAGAGCTGAGGGCAGACAGAAATGACTCAAGGAGTGAGCCAAACTAAGTTCTGAACCCTGAGCTGTATACAGCCACCTGGGGGGACTTTTGGAGAGCATCTGCCTACCACTTGGTGACTTGTCCCCACTGGGTTTGGGCTATTCCCTAGCTCTGACATCTCCTGGCACTCCGGCTGCCTGGGGTCACCAGATAAATAAGCAGCAATGACTGGGGTGGTGGTGGGGGCTGTGTTAGGTGCTGATTCTGGGTCTGAGGGACCTGCTTGAGTAGGGATCTTGTCCTTCCTAGCCCTGTACCCACTTCCTGAGGGATTTTCCAGTCCCCTGTTCTATGCTGAGAGGCACCTGAGGGAGACTGAGGCCCGCACAAGTCTAGACTTGTAAGACTCTGGGACCTGAGGTCATGGAGACCTCCTGAAGCCCCTTCCCAGGGGGGTTGTTCAGAGGCAGACAGGTCTTGATGAGGTGCTAATTGCTGAGCTAATTGGAGCCAGAGTGAGCTACAGATGGCCTGGATGACAGGAGGTGGGGGCTTCACAGGGAGCCAGGATGGGGCTGCAGAGAGAGAGGAAGGCCTAGCCCTGGGCTGGTGTCAACGAGCGGACTGTTTGTTCATCGATTTATTAGAGATGACCGGCCACTCTGAAACTCATCCTTGTCTCCACACCTCTGTCCTGGCCCTGGCTTTCTCTCTGTGAAAATATTTGTGTTCTGAGGCCAGCGCTGATTGAGGCGGGTTCATGGAGCGTCTGGGGGCACAGCACTCTGCTGGGCAGGGAAGTGACCAAGGAGGAGAGAAGGTTCCAGGCTTAGGCAGGCACAGTGCTGGGTTGGGATTGCAATCCATTCTCTTCTACTTAGCTCTTGGTTCTAGAAGGTAGGAAGTTCAAGCTGGTGCTGGCTGCTGCTGGGCACTGTACCACACCATGAAGAACATCCCACGGCAACACAGAACAAGTTTGCCAGAGAACTCTGCTTTGAGAGCAGTCACTCTGCCAAGAGCCATTTGTCTGTGAGTAAGTCAATCCACTCATGAGGACAGAGCCTTTCTGACCCAAACCTCAAACCCAAAGGTCCCATCTCCAAATGCCATTAACATCTACATTTGGAGATTAAGCCTCCGATGTTTGAAGGGAGAACAGATGCCCCAAACATCAGTGAAAACAGCCTGCAGGAGATGGGTGATGCCACGGAGCTGGGACGTCTAGGGGAGTGGGGGCAGGGAAGAGAGGAATGGGGTGGCTATGTTAACCTATGTTAACTTTGGCCTTTTCTGGACCTTGGGCTAAACCCTGTCCCTCTAAGACTGCTAGGGACATGGACTTGTAGGGCCCAGGCTGGGAGGATTAGGTTGTCTGTTCTCTAGACACAGGTTGGGGACTCTGAGCTCATCTTGCTACTGTCAGAAAGGATACGCCTCAACCCTCCTCCCTCCCCAAGACGCCCCATAGCCCACCATTCTGGCATAAGCAATTCATAGTGCTCTGGGCCCAGAGAGGAATTTGGCTACTTGGGCTAGGCTTCAACTCCTAGAAGGGTGGCATGGGCTGTCATTGGCCTTGCCCTGCTCTAGCATCCCTGTTGAACTCCCCATGGTGCCCGACCATGCACACTCTGGCCCTTAGCTGCTTCTCTGTCCTGGCCCATTCCTGCCACCCCCTTTCTCCTCTGCAGGCTGCGGTTCCATAGGCGTCTCAGACTGGCTGCCTGCTTGAGTTCCCACAGCACGACAGCCATACTCTGCCATGCCTGCCGGCTACAGAGAAAGCTGGAAGGCTAACCTCTACCCCCGCTGCATGCCAGCTCCTTTCCCTTTTCTCTGAGGAGGCACTGAGGGCTAATGAGGTTATGGGTAGGGAAGGGCTTGGGTGGTAATCAAGGTTTAGTAACTGTGATGCTAATTGCTCAGGCTTTATGGGTCCCTAATTCTGAGCCAGGCATCATGCTTTGTATTTTCCATGCATAATTCTTCCCAGCACGCCTCCAGGGCTGCAAGTTTTCTTATCTCCATTTTTCAGTAAGGAAACAGGGACTCTGAAAGGCTTAGCAATGCATCTCCCGTCACACAGCTCAAAAGTGACAGTCTGGGGACTTCAAAGTCACTGCTCACAATGGTGTGGGGAGGGGCTGTTATTATTATTATTTTTTTTGTCAACCTGTTTTCTTCCCCTTGTCCCTTCCCTCCCTGCCTGTTATCATCTGCCTGGTGAGTTTGCATCATTACTAGGACCCAGGGGTCCAATTAGGGACCGCCCCCAAGGAGGCTGACTGAGGCAATCCCTGCCCCTAAGGGACCTTCCTGAGCTAAAATTTTAATTAGCTGTCACTGCTCTTCCTAAAATTCTGACCTGCGTGTGGTTATACCAACCCAGGGACACAGCTCAAGTGCCAGGTTAGGAGGGTGGTGTGGCTGATCCTCTGTCCTACCACCTCAGGATTGCTTCATTTAATCCAGCAAATGGATTAATGAAATAAATGGGTTAAGTGACTTAACCCGTTAAACAGATTAAATAAATGAGTTAATGTTTAAAAAAAAACACCATGAACTCCATGCCTGTACATAGAAAAGGTGATGTCCTTGTTCAATTAGAAAAACAACAAAACAAATCAGTAGGGAAGTGGAGAGGCATAGGGCTGTTCCTGGACATGAAGATCCACGTTCCTTGGTCACCTGGCACATGGTAGGTATGCACCTGTGGGCTGTGGATATCTGCAGGGCTAACTCCTCTTTGCCTACATGTGGGAAGCTTGGTGTTGAGCAATGAGCAGTGGGACTGTGTCACAACAGTGCTGCCTTGAGCATGTTACACCCCGAAAACAGAGATGGGGCTGTCAACCCATGCAATAGATGAGCCCATGGAGGTTGAGAGGCAGCCAGCATGTCTAAGACCAGTGCCCCTAATCAAAACACTCAGGCTGTGACAGGAGGATTGCAAGTTCCAGGCCAGCCTGGACTACATAGTGAGATCCTGCTCAAAATACCCAATCCAACAAAAATATGCCTAAGCCCATACAAATGTTAAAAAACAAAGTGGACTTTATATTCAAAGCTTAAGACTTATATACTGGGAAATGGGACTCTTTGTGTCTCCTACCTCAGGCCACAGGGTTGTGGTTCATAAAGCCACGAGGTTATCTTTCTAGTCCAGAAAGGGAGAATAATGTCTCTTCAACTTCACTCACCCTCCCCTCAATCTCTAGGAAGCCTGAGGGCTCTGAGTGTGATCTTTGGGTTAAGAGCTCAGAGACCCTTTACTTGGGCCAGGGCTGTGAGTTTCTAAGCTGACGTGATGACAGGAACTTTCTGAGGCCTCACCCTGAAACCTTCTGACCATGACCCTGGTCAATGGCCTGCTGGCTTCTCCCTCAGCAGCAGCTCTGCTCTGCAGGTCCAGAGCCAAGCCCTTCTTGGATCTCGTTGCTTAGTAACCAGCCCTAAGTGACAGAAACCCCAGCAGGCTGCTAATGAGGGGACAGCCACCAATCGGCCACCTGGCCAGATCTTGCAGCCCCAGCCAGCCTTAGGAAGACTTCGAAGACAGTTCCCCTGGCCTGCCCATGGTAGGAAGGGGGGTGCCCTGGCACTGGGGGAAGGTGCATGCCAAGCTAAGAAGGAACTGGATTGGCAACCCCCCTCAAACCTTTGCACTGGGGGGCTGACAGGTGATTCCCCCCTGGAAGCCAAAGCTTAACATTGAGGACCAGACACTGGGCCAGGCAGGACTGGGGGCTTTCTGCCCAAACTGCCATCCTGGAAATAGCTGTGTCTGCCCTTGCCAGGGGCACCTGGGCTTGGGGAGGGAATCCCTGGAGAAAGGCTTGGGACAGGGGAGAAAGTGATTAGGGTGCCTGGGGTGGGGGCAGGGGATAGGGCTTGAAGATGGGAGAGCTCCCACAACACTAATGGCGAAGGGTGTAGCTGCTTCCTCCTAGTGGATGGGTGGTATCCTCTTCTCAATACACACTCCAGCTCCCAGCTAGTGGCCTCCTGGAGGGGGCTGCAGGGCACACGAGGCAGGTGGAACTCAGCCAGATGGTTTTCCATCTTGGGTCTAGTGAGGAAGATGGAAACCCTGCGGTGTAGATAACCAGCCCTCAGGAGATCTGGGTTGTAGACACTCCTGCCTGATGTCCTGGGCACAGAACTGGGATCTTTAGGTGTCAGTTGTTCTATATTGCAATAAGGGCAGGAGGCAGGCTACTGTTGGCTTGAAGCTTGGTTAGCATTTTAGAGGCTTAAACTTAGTATCTTAGAGGGAATGCAGATTTTAGAAAAGTGTGGCCAGGTGGGGTTTTCTTGCTACCTCCAAGACAGGATCTCACTCTGTAGCCCAGGCTATCCTGGAACTTACTATGTACCCAGCTAGCTTTGAATTTATAGTGATCTTCCTACTTTTGTCTTCCTGGGATGAACAGGCCTGGTTTTTTGTTGTTGTTATTGTTTTGTTTTTTCTGGCTTTCTTTGCCTGAAGATATGCAGAGTGCTTCTGTATTAAACTGTGACTCCACAGCCATGGCCCAAATTAGTCCTGTGCTAGGCACTCCATCCCAATGCTCAGACAGCCTCAACCTGGAGGAAGTCCCTTCCTCAGTCTCATGGGGTAGCCGGAAACCAAGCCATTTGAGCACAGGGAGCTGAGACTAGGATGGAAGTAGTTTAGAATCTAAACAGCTTCCAGGAAAGATAACTCACACCAGCCTGGAGATCAGGGAAGGGCATCCTGGATGGGGCTAGAAGGAATCAAATACAAGACTGACCGGAAGCCAAGGCACATAGGATGGCAATGAACTTCAGTTGGCTCCTGGGGTCTGCTGTGGCAGGTAAGCTACAGAGGGGCAATGGAGGGGACAGGTAGATCTAAGTGGGGGCCACAGGAGACTCTGAGACTGATAAGAAATTGCCTCCCAGCTTCCTACAGAAGGAAGTCTTGGTTTGCCAGCATGCCTTTGGAAAACAGCTTACCTCACCCAATTGAGACCATGGCCCCAAACCTCCCAAGTGTCGGCAGCAATAAGTTTGCTGCCTTAATCTTAAATGCCCTTTTTTGTCCTGTCCCATTAAGTTGTTCATGTGAAAATGTGCAGTTGGGTTCTGGAGAGTGCTGGGGATCAGTTCCCCTGTGTTTTTTCCTGTTTGGAAAAACAGTGTCTGGCTTGCCTCTGGATACAGAGTAACCGTTCCTTGACTCCTGCTGTTAGAGGGGTATATAAGCCCATGTTTGTACGACTAAAGAGAGCTGCTTCCCTGACGAGCTGAAGCTGGGTGTCTAGAGTGCTGTTTAACCTCGGCGTCCCTCGCCAGATTTCGTGCTCCAGCTGCGCGGGTCGCAGCACCCAAGCTATACACTACTAGACTCCCTAAGGTGCTCTGAGCTCAGGCTAATGGCCACCAGCACAACACAGCTTCAGGCTGTGTTTGCTTGACAGGCAGAGGATCCATGGCCACCAGATGCATCTGAGCCTTGACTCAGGAGGGATCCTGAGTCATATAGTAATTCCAAGAGGGGAGATCCCACTCCTCCATTTATTGGCTATGAAGAACAGTCCCCCAGTCCCCACCATGTCCAGAGCAAGTGGTTCAGGGCTTACTATGAACTAAGCTGTGAAGTCATCAGAGCCCTGTGACATGTCATAATTCTGCCCATTGGGCTGATGTGCAAACTGAAGTTAAGGTTGCTTAAGTCACACAGCTCAAAAGGTCAAACTCGGTTCACTTGCCTTTTTTTTTTTTTTTTTGAGATAGGGTCTTCCATGAACCTTTGATCTGCTATCTTATGGCCTCCCGAGTGCTGGGATTATAGCCATCTGTTTCTATGTACTACCATACCTGGTGAGTTTGCTTTGCTTCTCAAATTCTTCATCTGGTTCTAAGACTTCAGTGAGACGACACTCTTAAGTGTCTGGCACAGAACCAGCTCCACGTAGGAGCGCCTTGCCCCCTCCCCACACTGCAGTCTTCCTCCGCTGGCAGGGAAGGATGAGGATGAGAAGGCGGTGCTAACCGTCTGGGTGGCCTCCTCCTCGGAGGCGCTTTCTGTGTGTTTTAGGTTTCTCTGGTTTTCTGCCTGTAGGATGGCTTCCATCACTGCCTCTTCTCTGGGGTGAGATAGCTCCTCTGAGGAAGGAAAGAGATTTGTAAATAGCAGGTAGTGACATCATTAGTGGAAGGGACATTTTTATTAATAACCATAACATGACAAGCTGCAGTTCAGGAAGCTGACCTTTAACCTTGCCTTTCTATGGAGTAATCTTTGTCCATGAGGGAGGGGAGGTGGAGGGCATGCACCCGTTTCAAGCCTGTACTGTAGGGCTGGGGTGGGGTGGGGGGATAGAACCCTCTTTGAACTTTTCTGTTCTACTTTGTGTTGTATTTAATTTTGCTTTGTGGACAGATGTTCACATTGTGTGGCCCAGGCTGGCTTGGAACTCACTATATAACAAACCTGCCTTGTACTCAGTGGATCCCCGTCTTAGCCTTCTGAACGTTCAGATTACACACGCCAGGCTCCTGCTTTTCTAAACCCTCCCCCCCCCTCCCCCGCGTGCCCACATGTTAAACTCTTCTCTTCACGGCTCTGACTCCGTGGCTTCACCTTCCAGACAAAACATCACTATCTCTCCAAGGCTGCAATGTTAACAAAAGCCCACAGAGCCTCTCGAGTCCCCTTGAAAGGACTACCTTTATATCTGCTGTCGGCTCTGCATGTGACCCTTGGGGCAGAGAGGGAGAAGAGTTCAAAGTTGCCCAGCACTCCAGAGTTTCCTGCAGTTTACGAGCAGTTCCTCGCCGGATGTTGCTGGATGCTGACACCGTAGTCTATGAGGCAGGTGGCTACCGGGCTCTGTTTTGTGCTGAGCGAGTTAAGGCCCAGGGAATTGCAAGCGGCTCTCAAGTCCTCCACCCCCTCTCTTTGGTAATCCAGAGTGTTTGCGTGATGTCAAAAAGGACCAGACGAGCTGATGAGTGGGACAACTGTCTTTGAGAGATGTTTCTGAATTACGACAAAATAACCAGGGCTGAATGAAGACTTAGCTGGGCCCCAGGGTCTTACAGGCTCATCCTGGCCTGATGGGGGTCTTACCTGGGCCCACAACCTCAGAGTTCTAGACCACAGAGCCAAGGACATTGTCTTCCTTCCTCCCAGCTCACAGCAGGTCAGGACTGGGAGTATACCCTATGCAGTGGAGAAGGAAGGGCAGAGTTAGTGAGGTGTGAGAGCAGGGACAACCGCTTGAGAGAGGGTTCTCAGATTTGGCATGACCCAGAGCTGTCAGGGCACAGATGCACCTTCCTGGTGTTAGCGTGTGACTGTAAGATACAAAAACCAGGCAGTCTGGGTCGTTGTTCCAGCCTGCAGTGTGACTGGGAAAAGCCCCAAACCCCTCAGAGTCACCCCTTCCTAGGCAGTCTCTATTTGTAAAAAATCTTCCAACTCTAATCCAAGAGACACCCTCCCTCTCTCCTTGGGTGACCTCACTTCCTCCTCCTAGTCCTACCTGGAGCCTGGCCCCTCCTCCTCAGCGCCAGCTGCTCCCACACGTGTACTCTCAGCCCTGCTGTGCTCTGACTCAGGCAGTCCTGACCTGTGTGGTTCAAGGTGGTGTCCTGAGTGGTGTTGGCCCATAAACTCATTTTTCTCTGTATGGTGTTCCCTCGTTCTCCTCCCTCACCGCCTGACCCTGCCTTGGCCTTTGGGCAGTCTTCAAACTACAGGCATCAGATTCCTTCCAGAAAAGGAGTAGTGTTAGGCAGGGTTCCACAACCAGTGGCTAAAGTCTGGGTGAACAGAGACAGTTGGTCTCCCAGCCCCTTTCTGCAACACATCCTTTCTGGCTAGGGATGCTTCACCCCGTTCGCCTTCCAGGCTGTTCATGCTCTGCCTCATGCTCTGCCTCATGTTCTGGTGAGAGGCATTTGGAAAATGGTTCAGATACCCACCAAGGCCACTTGACAACACCTCCAGAGCCTCATTCCTGGTCCACTCGAGGTTAAAAAAAAAAAAATCATTTCCTTAGCCATGGAACCCTAACAGGAGTTGAGATACATTTGTCTGTACTTTGCCCCTAGGAGTCCTCCTTCCAAATTCCAAATGTGACTAGTACTGGTCAAGGATGCCAGGGCTCCCTTGTGACATCTTTTCAATTTTTTAATTGTTAAGAGTTTTGTTAGGAGCCAAGTGTGGTGGCCCATGCCTTTAATCTCAGCACTGGGGAGGGAGAGGCAGGTGTATCTCTGTGAGTTCGAGGCCAGCCTGGTCTACAGAGTGCAGTTCCCAGACAGACACAGCTATATAGTAAAACCTGTTGTTCGAATCTTAGATGGTCTTTTAATTAAAAAAAACAAACAAACCCAGAGCCAGATATCAGGGTGAAAGCCAAAAGTTCAGAGAAGCAGAGCAGCCAGCCACTAGTTCTTACCTCTACAAAATCCTCAGTCTGAAGAGAGAGAGTTCCTGTTTCCTCATGCCTTATATACCTTTCTCTGCCCAGACATCACTTCCTGGGATTAAAGGTGTGTTCCACCACTGCCTGGGTCTGTTTTCAGTGTGACAGATCTCTGCCTCCCGAGTGACAGGATTAAGGGTGTGTGCCATCGCTGCCTGACCTCTATGTCTAATCTAGTGGCTGGCTCTGTCCTCTGATCTTCAGGCAAATTTATTAGGGTACACAATATATCACCACAGAAACCCTGTCCCAAACAAAACAAAACAACAAAGAGTATTGCTAGCTATCCCAGGCTCGGCTCAAACCCACGGCAATTCCCACTGCTAGGCTTTACAGTTGTATATCACCATACCCCAATTTATGTGCCATGTATCTTTCCGAAGTCTGCCAGCCCTGCCATTTCTATGAGGCAACACCACTTTTACCAACGAGGAAACTGAAGCTCTTGGAGTTTAAGTGGCAGGTCTAAGGTCACATGGCTAGAAAGTGGCAAGGAATGAATGATCTAACGGAATGACTGAATGAGGGCTTATAACCGCCCTCGGGGCAGACGTTCGAGGAGCTCGGCGAGCGAAGGCGGTGCACAAAGCCAGAGGCCGGGTCGCGGGAAAGTCGTTTCCACTCAGGCCTTCGGCACGGGAGGGCCCAAGGGAGCGCAGGCTCCCAGAGGCACAGCCGGGTTCTGCCCCCACCCAACGGGCCGCCCCGCCCCCGCTCCGCCCCTGGCCCGCCCCGCCCGGGACCACAGACGGCGCCCGGCGGCGGCGCGAACGGCA
>CABHPP010131449.1:16144-33260 GCA_902168425.1 Peromyscus attwateri | reverse complement strand
TAAGAGACAGAGCTAAGCCGTAAGAGACAGTGGGCCCACCTGCCAGTCATCCCCTGGAGGCAGAGGTTGGCAGGATAGTGAGTTCAGGGCCAGCCTGGTCTACATAAGCAAGACTCCGTCTTAAGGAGGGAGACTGGAGGTGTGGCCCAGGTGGCAGAGAGCTGCCCAGAATACCGGAAGCCCTGGAGTTCCACCCCCAGCATTGATGAGCTGGACATGCCTGTGATCCCACATTCTGGAGGTGTGAGCAGACACATCAGGAGTTCAAGGTCATCCTCAGCCACAGGTGAATCTGAGGCCAGCCTGGACTATACGAGACCCTGGCTCAAAAAGAGTAAGGGGAAAAGGAGGGAGGGAAGAATGAAAGAGAGAAAGAAAGAAGAGAGAAGAGGGGAGAGAAGGAAAGAAATCAGGGAGGAGGGAACAATGCCCTACCCTCGCCCCACCCTGCCCCTGCCTCATCAGTATGCACAGCTACAATGCTGCCCTCTGCCCCTAGCACAGTGGGCACCGGCAAGAACCCAGTGAGCCTGGCGCTGTCTGCACCCAGGTTGCTGCGCAGGACCCGGACCAGAGCCCACGGGTCTGCTTCAGAAACCCGAGCCCCAGGCATCCCCGGGGGACCATGGGAAGGCCTTGAACTCCACTCTGGCTCAGCCCTCTCTATAGATTCATCGCTGTGGATGGTTTTTCTTCGAGACAGGATCGTTTGGAAAGCCATAAATCCACATCCAGATGCCTGTGACGGATAATAAACTCGGCTCCAACAAGTCACTTGAGTGTCCATAAATCTAGCCTGCGCTTCCTTCCCTAGTACCTGTAAATCAGGGGCCATCTCTGCCTTCTTCCCCCACAGTCCCCAGTGGCTCCTGTCTGCCATCCGTTACTCAGCAGGTGGTGAACGGGACAGCTAGCCCCCCACACTGTCCTCCTGTCCCAGCACGTCCATCATGTGGCTGACCCTGCATCCTACCATCATGGTGGGGGGTGGGGTGGGGTGGGGGGAAGCGTGTGTCTTTGGAGTTTTAGGACTTTCTTGAGCAGTTCTGAACAGCTGGACAGAAGCTGCTCCTGCCCCCCACATCACAGTTTACATAAGCCTGACAGCGCTGTAGCCACGTGCAACTCCCTCCCAGGTACCGGAGATTGGAATTTAGCACCTTGCACTTGCTAGGCAGAGGCTGTGCCACGGAGCCACACCCCTGCCCCTCACTGGGGGATTCTAGGCAGGTGCTTTACCACTGAGCCACACCCCAGCCCCTCACTGGGGGATTCTAGGCAGGTGCTCTACCACTGAGCCACACCCCTCATGGGGGGATTCTGGGCAGGTGCTCTACCACTGAGCCACACCCTCAGCCCCTCACTAGCCCCAGGAACCCCAATCCTGTTTTACAGAGGGGTAATCTGAGGTCGAGTTATGTAAAGGATGGACTCAAGGCGACCTGCTAAATCAGCATCTAGACAAGGGCCAGAACCTGAGCAGAACACCCTCCCCTAACCTCCCAATCTCTTCCCTCCCCTCCCTTCTCTCCCCTTTCCTTCCCTCCCTCTCAACCTCTTCCCTCCCCTCCCCTTCCCTTTCTTCCCTCCCTTTCCCTCCTCTTCCCTCCCCTAATCCCAATCTCTTCCATCCCCTCCCCTCCCCTGCTCTCCCCTCCCCTGCCCTGCCCTTCCCTCTCTTTCCCTCCCTCCTCATTTTGGCTCATGGTTAGTTACCGGGACTACCAGGCCCATCGTGGCAGTGAGAATTCACAACAGCACTTTCTTATATTAGGAAAACCAAGTCACAGAGACTAGGCACATCTAGACCTCAGCTTACCTATCTGTAAAATAGGATTGGGTTCCTCCCATCCACTCTACAGGCCACAGAGCTCTTGTGGGATAGAGGTCGGGATGGAGAGAGACTGTGAGTCACGGGACCCTCCGCTGTGATTTAAGCACCTGCCGGTGGCCAGCTCCATCCCCGGGACTTTGGCTCTGGGCAGGATCTGGGGCTTCAGTCCTGGGCCACAGGGACTGTCTTCAGATCTCCCTCCTCCACCCTAAGGATGAGACTGGAGACTTGCCAGGGTGCAATTCTGTTTGTCCATCTCTCATCTTCCAAGGAGGCCCATAAAATACCAAAAGTAAATGACATGTGTGGCTTTCGTCCGGGAGGGCTCATCTGTGCTGCTCTGTTATTTTCTCGACATGACAGAGCAGCCTTTGATCTCTACACACCCTGGTCAGGGGACCCTGGGGGGCAGGTCACAGGCAGTGTCATCCAGGCTCTGAGGTCAAACGAGGAGCCTCCTCCTCTCTGTGCTGGGGTTAAACACAGGGGGCTGCCTGGAAGAGGAGGTAAGGTATGCACCGGACAGACAGGCAGGCACTCACCGGGCCTGGGTATTGAAGGATGACGAGAGGTTCATTAGGGACCAAAAGTATAGAGGCAGCCTTCACGGCAGAGGGGAGGGAGAGTTTGTACAAAGACGGAGACAGGAACAGACTAGCAAGTTCTGGAAGCAACGGCAAGTTTGGAGAGGCCAATTTAGGATTGAGGAGAGAACAGGTGTGTGTGTGTGTGTGTGTGTGTGTGTGTGTGTGTGTGTGTGGCGGGGCGGGAGGGGGAGGCTTTGAAGGCCACACTAAGGAACCTAGACTTGGAGGCGGTCTGTGTATCAGCAGGTACCACCTCCTCCAGGCGGCCCTCTGGCCTTGTCCCAAAATTCCAGGGAAGCAGGGAGTCGCAAGTCCTTTATGTGACACTTCCCCACCCCATCACATGGGAAGCAGGGCAGCTCTTCAGCTTCCTGGGCAAAGACTCTTGAAAAACATCTGAAAGAAACTTAAACACACACACACACACACACACACACACACACACACACACACACACACAAAGATGCCTTAAAAAAAAATCAGTCAATAGTTCCACGATTTCTGTAGTCAGTAACCTGGAACATGTGTGTCCTATTCTTCATACAGGGCGCATATCAAGGGCAGAATGTATGCGCCCAGCTTCCCTCTCCGTGGGTCCAGTCCTGTTCCTTGAACCTCAACTCCCTCATCTGTGAAGTGGGGTCACCATGAAGCCTGCAATTCCCTGGAGGAACTAGGAGGCGCTGTGGGCAGAGAGACGAGACTGCTCTCACACTGGCCTTGACCTCACGGCCCTCATCTGTAGTCACAGGTAGAAAAGGGGTGGGGGTGGGGGAGAAGCGGGTCATCAGGCCTCTCCCCGCAGAACCCAGTGGGTGCACAAAGAAGGGACCGGGGTCAGAGTGGTGTGCCCATCTCAGACCGGAGAGAGAAACCAGGAGTTTGGCGCAAAGGCCCGCGCTCCCAAGGCCTCTTGCACATCCCAGGCGGAGAGCCCAGCACCCCATCCAAGCGGAGCAGAGCCCCGCTGCCCGCCCCCGCGTGGCCCAGTGCCAGCCCGGCCCGGCAGGCAGCGCTGAGCCGAGCCGGCTAGACGGGCTGCCATGTTGGCACGTCCCGAGACGCCCCGGGGGCCCCGGGAGCTTCAAAAGGAAAATGAATGTCTCTTACCAGCAATTAGAGGAAATTATTCAGATAGGAATCTTGTTTCATTATCTCCTCATCCTTGTTTCCCAATCCCCGGCCTTTGATTTCCTTTCTTCTCCGGGGATTCTCAGAAGGCTGCACGGTAAGCCCGGCCCGCCTTCCAGGGCCTAATGAGCACCACCGTGCTGCACCTGGCGCCCGTGGAGGCGACTTCTGAGGCTGGGCCTCCAACCCAGCCCCAGGTCTCCCAGGACGGCGGAGGGCAGCTCGCCCGCCCGAGGTGGGCAGTCGTGGGTGGGCCCTGGCCCTGGCTGCCTTTCCGCTGCCTGAGGGAGGCGGCACCCAGGGACCACAGGCCTTGGTGGGGTCGTGTTACTAGTGTGGCTCCCTGCCCAGGGCTTCCTGGATGGACGAAGGGGTCCTGGATAGGAGTCAGTCCCTTTCTGTTATTGCGGGGACCCCTTCCAACACCGCAGATGCACCCCTGCGGCTTCTGGCCTTGCCCACCCCCTGTTTCAGGGTCACAGATAGGAACTGGGTTGGTGACCCGGCTCCTACGCAGCCTGAGCCTGGCATCAGCAAGGTCTTCCTCACCTGCCTGGCACGAGCAGCCTTCCCTCAGGTCCAGCTCTGCCCCATTTCCCGAGGACGTGGCCCAGATCCCACCCACATGAATCGGTAATGCCAACCAGCGTTTAGGCAAAATCATCAACTTGAGCTGTTCCCTGGGTACTCGTGAGCTGGCTCCCCAGGGAGTGGGCCACATCTCCAGTTCATCCAGCACCAGGTAGCCCAGAAGGGGTGTTCACGACACCCGATGACCATGATAGTCTGAATAAATAAAGAGGAAATCATAGGGTTAATTAGGAAAGACACCAGGAGGGCTGGAGAGATTGCTCAGTGTGCGGAGGTGAGAGGACCTGAGTCTGATCCCCAGGACTCACGTAAGGAACACTTGAGCATATATATGACCCAGTACTGGGGGAGTGGAGACAGGAGGATTCCCAGGTTCACTGGCCGGCCATCTAGCCTAGTCAGGAGGCCGAATGACTGTCTCAAACAAGGTGAGGCAGCGAGATGGCAGGACTCGCGGCCAAGTCTGATGACCCAGGTTCAATCCTCAGATCTCCTCACAGTGGACGTGAGAGCTGGCTCCCTCAAGTTGTCCTCTGACCTCCACAGGTATGCTATGGCACACACACGTGGGCTTGCGTGTTGTGTGTTCTCGTGCACACACACACACACACACACACACACACACTATCAGGAGCAAGGATTCAAGAGACACATCTATGCTCCAGCTGCTCCCTGTGTGAGTCACAAGTCCTTTACCTTGCTGGCCCTCAGTTTTCTATTCTGTAGAATGGGACTAGTAAGTCTAGCCCTACTTTGAAGTCCATTGTGAGGATAACCCACCTCAAGGAGTTGAGGGTGCTCTGCAACTGTATCAAAAGGTCATGCCCCTTCTACCCATCCCTCTACTCATCTGTCCACTTAGCCACTGGTTTATCCTCTATCCACTTACCCACCCATCATTCAACCATCTGTTCATCCAACCCAACCATTCAACCATTCAGCCATCCAATTATCCATCTGTTTATCTATCCATCCACTCACATCCATTTTGTACCCATCCATCCATCCAGTTATTTAGCCTCTCACCCATCCACTCATCCATCCATTATGTATTCATTCACACACACACACACACACACACACACACACACACACACACCCCTACCCAATGATCTGTATGTCCACCCACCTATCCATTATCTGTCCATCTATCCACCACCCACTCATCCATCCATCCACCCATCAAATGATCCAACTAGGAGAGTATTGTAGTTTGGACATGAAATTCCCTTCAAAAAGGCTTATGCAATCCAGAGTCATGGGTTCAGGACTTGGCTCCCAGCTGCTGGCACTTTTTTTTTTTTTTTTTTTAAGGTTCTAAAATTTTGGGATCTACTGGAGGAAGTAGGTCACTGGGGGCAGTTCTTAGGGGGCATCTTGAACTTGCCCCTTCCTGTCTCTCTCGGCTTCCTACCCACCATGAAGTGAACAGCCTCTTTCTCCACACGCTCCTGCCGCCATCATACTGTCCTGGGGAGCCAGATGACCACGGAAGCCTCTGAAACCATGGTCCAAATGAGCGCCATCCTACAGGTTGTTTCTCTCAGGCATTTGGTCACAGCAGTGCAGAAGTAATCCAGAGGGTGTCTGAGTGTGGGGGGTGGAGACAGGAATCAGCAGGCTACAAGACCAATTGCTGGCCATTGGTGGCACACACCTATAACCTCAGCTCTTGGCAGGTAAAGGCAATGGCATCAGAAGTTCAAGACCATCCTTGTCTACATGTTGAGTGTGAGGCCAGCCTAGACTACATGAGATCCTATCACACACACACACACACACACACACACACACACACACACACACAATTACCCTCAAGAATATAACCAGGAAGCTACTGTGCTGGGCCCCAGAGCCACGATACCAACCTCTACCTCATGATCCCCTTACAACTTAGACAGGAGGGGCCTAAAATCAGATGTCCTATTAAAAAAAAAAAGGGGGGGCTTTTTCTGCTATCCACCCCCAGTGAGAGGAGGCTCAGGATCTTTCTAATTGGGAGGCTCATCCCTGCACAGCTTGGACTCCACTGAGCCCTGAATATCCCTACAAAAACTTTTAAGAAAAATGCTGCCCCGAGTCTCCTCTTCCCCGGGCAGGATACGCTCACTGCTCCTCCACCTTCTGCCTGCAAGGACCCTCTCATGTCTGCCTGGCATGGACAAAGCAAGGGAGAAGCCAAGCCAAGAGATCAGAGGAAAGGGCTAGCCTTGTGCACACTAGCTTTTGGCCTCCACTTCACTGCTGCTCTTATTTGTGCCTCCCAAATGTGCAACTTTCACCAACCTCTAGATTTTGATTTAGTTGTGTGTGTGTGTGTGTGTGTGTGTGTGTGTGTGTGTGTGTGATGACAACCTCCAATGTCACCATCAATTAGACCCAAAAGCTGTCCCCCTGGCTTCTTAAGATGTATTTTATTTTTAAGTGTGTGTGTGTGTGTGTGTGTGTGTGTGTGTGTGTGTGTGTGTGTAGATAATGCACACACGTGAATACAGGTGTCTGTAGAGGCCAGAAGAGGTCATAGGATGCCCTGGAGCGGGAGTTACAGGTGGATGTGAGCTGCCCGACATGGGTGCTGGGAACTGAACTCAGATCCTCAGCAAGAGCCGCAAGCTCGCCTTAACCACTGAGCCGTCTCTCCAGCCCATAATATTGTTTATGCGTGTGAATGTCGCAGACGACAACGTCACGCTTCAGTACCAACAGGCTGGACAAGCCCGACAGCTGTTCTGCTTTGCTTTGCCCGTCGTGAGGGACTGGAACCCCCTGAAGCTGCGAGCCAAGGCGAATCTTCCTTTTCTTGACTGTTTCTGTCACGTGTTGTGGTCATGGTGATGCAAAAATAAACGGAACCCACTTCCCAAGAGGCAGATGGGGGTTCTCGGGGGAATTTCTTGTCGTTTAGTACTTACTATCTCCCTTTGTATGGTGTGTGTGTGTGTGTGTGTGTGTGTGTGTGTGTGTGTGTGTGTGATGCATGTGCACGCACACAGGCACACACGAGTCTCCATGTGTTTGGAGGACACAGGACAAGCTCCGGCATTGTTCCTCAGAGGCCATTGACTTGTTTTCTGAGGCAGAGTTTCTCACTGAACCTGGGACTCAGTGTTTGGCTAGGCTGGCTTGGCAGAGAGCACCAGGAATCCTCCTGCCTCTGCCTCCCAGGGCTGCAATTCCAGGCATGGGTCACCAGACTCGTTCTTTTTACATGGTTTCTGGGGATGGAACTCAGGTCCTCAGGCCTTCAAAAGCACTGATCTGTCTCTCTAGGCCAGCTCTCCAGTTTGTCCTTTGTAGTTTTGGAGAGCTACAGGAATTCAAGGATGCCTTTAATCATTCATTCAACACAGGTTAATCATCACTCTGTCATACCTTGGACTGCCAGGTGATGGGACAAAGATGTTGCCTCTACCACTGAACACGTTAGCTTAGTGAATCCTCAGGAGACCTGGGCCCGTTTCACAGACAAGAGAATGGGAGAGCCTAGAAGGCCAAGTGAGTGGTTCCCATGCACCCTGCTCCAAAGACCCAGGCCAAGCATTCTGATGTGACAGTGACAGCCATCATGCTCTGGTTATCTCTGCCAAAGCTCAGAGAGGAAACTGTTTGCTCCACAAGGAAAATCCCAATGTGCCAAAACGTCCTCTGGCTCAGCTTGTGTGTTTGGATCCAAGATTCTGGCTCCTGAGTCTGTGCACAGACCTGGGCAGAAGCTGTTAGGAGCCTTCAACGTGAGTGGCTCACACCTTTAATCCCAGCTCTTGGGAGGCAGAGGCAGGTGGATCTCTGTGAGTTCGAGGCCAACCTGGGCCACAGAGTGAGTTCCAGGACAGCCAGAGTTACATAGACCCTGTCTCAAAACAAACAAACAAACACAAACATTAATTTTGATGATGATGTGTGTGTGCCCACCTGTTTGTGAGTATATACACCACATGTGTATAGATGCCCGTGGAGACCAAAAGAGGAAGTTGGAACCCCACCCCCACCTCCACCTGGAGCTAGAGTTACAGATGGCTGTGAACCATCTAATGTGGCCTCTGGGAACCGAACTCCAGTCTTCTACAAGAGCAACAAGCGTGTTCAACTGCTTGATCCGTCTTTTCAGCCCTGATTAAATAGAGAGATGGGCTTTCCTGTGTACCAAGCTGACTTTGAACTCACTGTGGAGCTAAGCATGACTTTGAATTCCTGATTCTCCCACCTCCACCTCCTCAGTGCTGAGATTACAGGCATGAACCACTATGCTGGGTTTATGGGGTGCTGGGGATGGAACCCAGGGATTCCTGTATGCTAGGTAAGCTTTCTACCAACGGAGCCACAGCCCTAGCCAAGATTTTCTTAAGTATTCATTTACTTAACAACAACAACAACAACA
Source organism: Peromyscus attwateri (assembly GCA_902168425.1). Classification (NCBI taxonomy): domain Eukaryota; kingdom Metazoa; phylum Chordata; class Mammalia; order Rodentia; family Cricetidae; genus Peromyscus; species Peromyscus attwateri. The sequence continues at coordinate 24,739 of CABHPP010131449.1, read as the reverse complement.
AAAATTAGCCAGGCAGTGGTGGCACACGCCTTTAATCCCAGCACTCGGGAGGCAGAGCCAGGCGGATCTCTGTGAGTTCGAGGCCAGTGTGGTCTACAGAGTGAGTTTCAGGACAGGCTCCAAAGCTACACAGAGAAACCCTGTCTTGAAAAAAAATTAGTCATAGAATTCTTTCAAACAGTTGCCATCTTGTTGGTTTTTGTATGTCATCAGATATGAATGCTTTTCATCTTTTAAAATAGCCAGAAATAAACCAAGTGTGATGACACAGGCCTATAATCCCAGCACTCAGGCAGGCAGCAGGAATGTGAGTTTGAGACCAGCCTGGGCTAGATCCTGAGACTCTGCCCCAGCTTGACAAGGGCACCTCCTGAGGCCAGCACAGAGTCCGGGCACCCTGCTTCCTCCCCCCTCTACATCTCATGTCTCCCCACTTCTGTAGAGAAGCATCCCTCTGCATGGTCTCTGCTTACCCCGCCCCCAGCCTCCCTCCCTACCCCACCAATGACTTACTTTACACTGGCCCTAGATGCCTCCGAGTCCCCAGGGGAGATGTCAGTGCCCAGCTGTTTACTGCAGGCTCTGACAACCCAGATCACAGGATGCCAATTGTGGCTCAGAGCTTTGGATCTCCTCAGTGTGGCATCCACTCCCCATACCTGCCTGCTAAGACTAACAGAACTCAAGGCCCTGCGGTTGCTGAACATGTTTGGAGGCCATCTTGAGTCACTCCCGGACCCACCTGGCCCCTGGGGTCTGGCTGGGTGAGAGCGGCTAACAGTCACCCCCCCACACACACACCCACACACACCCCACACCCCCCCGTAACCCAGCACCGATGACGGTGGCTTTGGAGAGAACAAGAGGTCCATTCATGGCACATGGCTGGGGCGGGCCGCTTTCAGGTACATGATGTCATGGAAACCAGGCAAGTGGCCCCTTGAAGTCTTTGATGACCTAGTGTTGAGGACACAATTATAGGCCCCAGAGCCTCCTGGAATTGGCTGGCATTGTGCTCTGTGGACAAAGAGTACAGAAGGGGGCAGTGTGGACACATCCGATGTGTCCCCTTTAAGGGGTGCAAAAGAGGCAGGCGGGCAGTCAGCTCTGGCAAAACGCACTGGTGAGGGAGGGGCTGGCAAAATGGCTTAGCAGGTAAAGGTGCTTGCCACCAAGCCTGATGATTTGAGTCTGATCCCTGGGACCCACACAGTGGGAGGAGAGAACCAACTCATCCTCTGACCTCCATAGACACACCATGATATGTGTGAGCACACAGACACACATAAGATGGATAAACAATAAATGTAAGAATAATAAAACAACAACAACAAAAACCCCTCGCTGGTGACATTAGAGCCACACCATCCCAGAACTGTGTCCAGCTGAGAGCTAATGTCGAAGGGACTTTGCTTCTAGCCTAGCATGTGTCTGGATTTTGTCCCCTGATGGCTGCCGGCACCCTGAGACCTAAGGAGGGCAGCTGGAATCTACCGAAGCTCCTGAGCCCAGAGCCTGCTAGGAGGCCTTGCTTCTCTATGAGCTCACAGGGCATCCCAGGAGCCCAGACTGACTGGGGAGATGCCTCAGTAGGTAGGGTGCTTGCTTTACAAGCACAAAGGCCTGGGTTCAATTCCTAGAGCTCACATTTAAAAAAAAAAAAAAGGACATGGACATGTGTGCTTATCATCCTCATGCTGGGAAAGTGGGACCAGGGGGATCCCTGGGGTTGCCCAGCCTAACCTAATCCATGAGCCGCAGGCCCCATCGGTCAAACAAATAAGATGGGCCGTGCCTGGGCAGTGATACCCAAGGTTGACCTCTGGCCGCCACACCCACACGTACACACATGCAGGCACACCAGCACACACAATCACACACTCCCCACAAGAACATATGATTGATTACACACACACACACACACACACACACACACACACACACACACACACCACAAATGGAACCCAGCTAACTAAGCAGCCAATTCCCTCTGCCCTCTTGGGATGGCTCTGTAGCTCCACCCTTAAGGAACCAGCTAGCGACCTCTAGTATTTCCAGTCCTCACAGGGCATGTGCTAGCATCTCACTTGGCCCGTCAGGGACCTCTGCCATCCATCCCCTTTACAGCCTGGAGTGCGGACCTCCTATATGTTCCCGGAAGGGAGTCAAAGCCATCATGACCATAAGCATCCCTGGGGCCTTGAAGGAGATGCCTAACGCCAGTCACATGACCAGCCAGCCCTGGCTGGAGGCCCCGGATCCCCCACTCAATCCTCCTTGAGCCTCCTGCTCGGCCTCTTGAGTAACAGCAGCAATGACAGGCTGGCCGTTGGTGCCCTGGCAGTCTGGCTCGCCAGTACCGAGGTTGACTTCCTTCTCTTCCAGCTTCTGTGTGTAAGCACGTCTATATCGTCTACGCTCTCAGGACTCTGCATATTAAGAGCAATGTCATGGGGTGTTGATAAGACTCAGCCGCTGCTTTCTGAACGTGTGTCGCTCAGTGACGGCATCTAGCTGCTTCCTGCCCACCACTGTCTAGTTTCTGTCTGCTCTTCGCTTTCTGTCCGCTCTGATGTCGACCTCTCTGCACTGCTACACCTTTTCTGCGGTGGCCAGAGTCCCCGTTCAGCAAGAGCGCAGAGGGACAGCACCCCGGGAGCAGGAAGACAAGCCATAGGCCTACAGCCTTGCACAGCAGGGTGCCTCAGTCAAGTGTTAGAGTTTGGATAAGAAATCCAGCCCCCCCAGACTCATGTGTTACATCCCCAGGTGGTAGCACTATGGGGTGGGGGAACTTTAAGAGGCAGCGCTTAGCTGGAGGAAGTAGGTCACTGAAAGTGGGTCCTCAAAGATATCTTTCCAGGCTCCAGCAAGGAGATCAGGGGCTAGGGTGGGGGTGGGGGACACTTCCAGAAGAGGCAGGGCATCACCCAGCTGAATCAGGCTGGACCTCAGGAGGCAGAGGCCCACATTGCTTGGGGGTGGGGTGAGGAGGAGAATCCTCCTGGGATCCTGGTCCCCACTGTGTGTAGCCTCTGCCTTCTCGTCCACAGCCTGTCCCCGGGCACTGAGTAGGCCGCTGAGAAGCAGAATAATGGAACTTAGACAGGAGAAGTGGCCGAAAGGACCCTGTCAATTAAACTGCCACCCAGGAAGCCAGCAATCACGGAGAGAAGAGTTGGTCAGGACCCTGAGCTCCACTGGGGACAGATCTGGGTCCAGATGGGTGACTTCTTCCCATGCCCACTGTACAGATAAGTTTTAATTATCAACTTGGGGTAACCTAGAGTCACCTGGGAAGAGCATTGATTGTCTGCATCAGGTTGGCCTGTGGCCATGTCTGCAGGGGATTGTCTTGACTGTGATAATCGATATGTGGGAAGACCCAGCTTAAAAGTGGGCGGCACCTTTCCCTGGTTTGGGTTCTGGACTGTATGAGAGCAGAGAAAACTGGCTGAGCACAAAGTGCTTCTGTCTCCCTCTGCTCCTGACCTCAGAATGTGATGAGACCAACTGTCTCAAGTGCTCCTGCCCCTGTGGCTCCTCCCGGCCCCCGTAGCGATGGACTGTAACCGGGAACCGTGAGCTGAAAGAAATCCTTTCTCCTCTAAGTCGCTTTTGTCAGGCTATGTTATCACAGCAAGAAAAATGAAACTAAGATAAGTCGCTTTTGTCAGGCTATGTTATCACAGCAAGAAAAATGAAACTAAGATAGATATCGATATCCACCGTCACGGGAACCAGCCTTGGATCCGGAGTGGGGGGGCGGGGCTAGATCAGGACATGCGCAGTGGTCTTGGAGGCTCCAGGGAAGACACTGGAGGCAGATGAATTTGTGGGAAAGTGTGCATCCAGCAGGCTCTGGCAGTCCAGTGCCTTCCGTCCATGTCTCAAGCTGCCTATGCCCATCCCCTGGGTATCTGTAAATGCTCCCCAGTGTCCTTATTCCCCAAAGTTGGAGAACAACGGGGATGTAATGTGGTCTTGTATGCACACGGGAGAGAGCTTAGGGACCGTACTATAAGTCTGCACACTATTTTGTTGTTGTTTTTTGGTTTTGGAGACAGGGTTTCTCTGTGTAGCTCTGTCTGTCCTGGAACTCATTTTGTAAACCAGGCTGGCTTTGAATTCAGAAATCTGTCTGCCTCTGCCTCCCAAGTGCTGGGACTAAAGGTGTGAGCCACCATCCCAGACTACAAGCTATTTTTAATGCATTTTTGTGCATTTTTATGTGAAGGTGCATATAGGAGGCTGCATGCATGAGCATGTGGAAGTCAGAAGAAAACTTCGGGTCTTCCTCAAGGACACTGTCAGTTTTGTTTGTATGTTTGCATATATGTGCAATATATATATTTGAGACAAGAGTCTCTCATTGACCTGGAGCTTGCCAATCAGGCTAGGCTGTCTGGCCATCAAGGCCCAAGATTTAACCTGTCTCTGCCTTAAGCACGGGTCTCATTGCCTGGCTTTTTGCATGGGTTTTAGGGATGGAACTTAGGTCCCAATGCTTGTAAGGCAAGTTTTACTGACTGAGCTCAGCCCACAAGCTATTTTTCATTTTTACAGGAAACTGAAAGCGGTTAAAGCTGCGATTCAGCGGTGGCCGAGGCAGCTGCAACTCGCATTCAGACCCGTTTGCCCTCAAAATTATTATACTTTTAAACTCGGCGCCATCTAGAAAGCTAGGAAGAAAGCAGTAGCCAAGCAAGGTGGCCCCATCACCAGTAGATGGCGCTGTGGAGCCACAAAAGCGGTCGGCGCGCGTTCCAATACACATCAGGCAGGCTGGAGTCCCCAACCCAGGCGCCAAGCTCAGCAGCACGCTACAGCAAAACGCGCTGGGGTGGGGGTGGGGGTGGGGGTGGGCATCCACCCTGTCTCTCTGAGGGGCGGTATGAGGACCCAGAGAGGTTGCCAGTGACCTAGAGGTGACACAGCCCAAGAAGCAGAACGGGGGCTTCCTGACCCAATACACCCCCACCGAGATCCCTGATCTGGCCCCCATGCCACACGGTCTCCTCAGTTCCCAACCAAACAAGACACAGTAACTCTCTGAAGTTTGATGGGAGCCAGACTTGCCCTGCCTCCACCCTTGTGGGTGGACATTCCAAAGAAGCTGAAGGCACGGGCTTTGAAGCTAAATTCTGGATTACGGTAGCTCCACATGGCCTGTTCCTCCCACCCCTGGGCCCACCGCCACTCCTATCCAGTGTCCCCACGGCACCAAGAAGTCTGGGTCCCAATGCCCCACCCTCTCCAAACATAGACATTAGCACCCAGCACCCGGATAACAGGTCTTGGGTAAGGACGTGGGAGGCCGGCCCGCAGCTGGGACTTGAGCTGGCTTCTGAGCCTTGGCGCTGAGCCAACGTGTGTGTGCCTTTCTGTCCCTGCCTGCTGTGGGCTCCATGATTGTAGCTGGATCGTGGAAAGGCTAAGAAGGTGCTAAGGACCTTTACTCTACTGTTTAAGGAGCGTCAGAGCTGTCCAAGGGCTGTGTCCCGACCCAGGCACCAATATAGCCTTGTCTTCTGAGGCAGCTGAGCCGGGCTTGGTCTACACAAGTCAAGGATATAAAGACAAGGGTATGCCGTGACCCCGCAGCACCACTGACAGGCCGCTGGACCCAGCCTTCTCCTCCTCATTCTCCAATCTTATCCTGATCCAGCCAGCATGGGGTCGTATGAGAGAGCCAGAGCCGCCGCAAGCCAGGAGAGGGCATGGGGTGCTGATGGTGTGTGTGGCCTCAAAAAACGTTCAAGGAATAGCCAGGTGTCGTGTGCAAAACCTTCCTCTCCGTGGCCCTGAGTGGGTACCTGAGTCACCAGGAAGTTTGGTTTGCAGGAAGATCAACCCTGAACCTCTGTCGGTGCCAGACCACAAACTCCACCTAATCTGGAGTTCATCTTTCTGTCTGTCTGTAAGCAGCCATACTTCCCTGGCTCCAACCTGCCGCTGTGGGGTTCAGGATCGACCTCACTATTGAAAGAAATTGGGATGAACGAGCCGGAAAGATGACTTGGTGGTTGAGTGTGTGATGGTCTCTTCCATAGGACCCGAGTTTAGTTCTCAGCATCCGTAACAGACAGCACCCTCATGTGCACACACACAGATACACACACAGACACACACACACACACACACACAGGCGTGCACACATACACGCATGCATGCACATACATAACTAAAAATAAAACAAATCTTTAAAAACAGAAGAGAAAAATGAAAACAGAGGGCCAAGACTGAAAAGCTGAGTCAGTGGAAAGAGGATGACAGTTCTGGATCCAGAAAATTCTACAACATTCTCCTTTAACACAGTAACTCCAGTACCTCTTCTCTAGAACTCACTGCTAAACCTCAATGACTCTCCTTCCGCTTCCATGACTTTTTATTATCACTAAATAGACATCCATCTTTTTACTAATATCAACTGTGAACGTACATTTGTTTTGTTTTCATTTATTTCTTTTTGGAGCAGTGGTGAGCAAAGCCAGGGTCCTCACTGTCCTACCATGGCCTACCCCTGAAATGTGCTCCATTTACTTAGTTTTTAAACTTATTTATTTTATGATCAGTCTTCATCATACAGCCCAGGCACAGCAGAAATAAAGAAAGAAGCTGGGCGGTGGCGGTGCACGCCCTTAATCCCAGCACTCGGAAGGCAGAGCCAGGAGGATGTCTGTGAGTTCGAGGCCAGCCTGGTCTACAGAGCGAGTTCTAGGACAGGTCCAAAACTACAAAGAGAAACCCTGTCTCAAAAAACAAAAAAGAGAGAGAGAGAGAGAGAGAGAGAGAGAGAGAGAGAGAGAGAGAGAAAGAGAAAAGAGAGAGAGAGAGAGAGAGAGAGAGAGAGAGAGAGAGAGAGAAAAGAAAGAGAGAGAGAGAGAGAGAGAGAGAGAGAGAGAGAGAGAGAGACTGCCTGTGTGCCCCAGCAAGGCTGGGTGTGGCTCACTGATAGACCACTGGCCTAGAATCCCCCAGTGAGGGGCTATGATAGAGCACTTACTTGCCTAGCATTTAGGGACTCTGTGTTCCATCTCTTTTACCATCAAAGATATATAAAGATGTAGTCTCCTCCAAAGTTGCTATGCCGACCTCATAAGGGGGGTGCCTCATGTCAAGCAAGGTCTGTCCCCTTTCCACCGTGTTATCCCACTGTCCTTAGAGGCCCCACCCTCTTGCGGTCAGCAAAGGCTCCCAGAGAGATTCCCGATTGCTCATCCAGCTTCAAACCCCTGGGGTCCATCCTGGAAGGGCCTTCAAAGGCCTTGGCCATTCTTGAGTGGATGCCAGTACAGAATCGGCTCTTGGAGGCAATTTAGCCAGCCACACGGGTGGAAAGAATGTCCTCATTCTCTTAACAACGACCCCCTCTTGATTCATATGTGGGGGCCACTGTCCGAAGGCCCCGGGCGGATGGATCCTGAGTGGAAAATGAGAGGCCAAGAGCCAGGCGTCTGGCTGGGCTAATTATCCTCAATGAGATACAGCTGGTTGAGGGGAGCGGGCTGAGGCCCGGGGCAGGGCCAACTCCCTGCCCCAGCTCTCAGGGGACCCAAAGGCCTGTCTGGGCTGGCAGCCCATCACCTACCAGGTCCGGTCAGGGTTCATGAAGCATTCTAGGAGATCCAGTTTGGCCAGTTTATAAGAAAAAAACGGAAAGTGGCCTCAGTGTTGGATTAGCTGCTACCCTGAGCTATGACAGTCCCTAAGACGCCAAGGGACACCTGAGTTCATTCTACTTATGGGGAGATTGAAGACTTGGCTGGCCAGGTAGGCTTGGTGAAGCCCTGAGGTGGGTGGGAGGGGGCCCTCTGGAACGGATTGCAGTACCAGCTTTGGCCACATGAGGCGTATAATTGTGTAGCGGCCTCCGAAGGCCTTGGGGCTCCAGGCTGGGTCTCTGGGCATCCTGGAAATGAACAGACTTTGACTCTACTACCATTTACCAGGACTACTGCGGAGGTCTAGGGACATTGTAGTGAGCAAAACCACCCCCGCCCCATGAATCCCCGCTCTTTGGGACTTACAATTCCCAGCAAAAGTACCTGGTGAGCCAGTCTGTTAGTTCAGTGGGGAAAGGGTGTGTTTGTGAGCCTGACAACCTGAGCTCTATCCTGCAGGAGAAAAACAACTCAGCATAAGTGGTACTCTGGACTCCACGTGAGCATGCAAGCAGGTGTTCAGGCATGAACACACACAGAGACATGTGCGGGCATGAACACACACACACACACACACACAAGTAATAATACATATATTTGCGTATCAGGTGTTCTGAAAGGGACTTGACCTATTACAGGTGTGTGGGACTTAAGCCCGTGCCACTGAACTGAGACATAGGCAGGCTGGAGTGGTAGAGTGAGAGTTCCAAACAGAGCAGTCACCAAAAGCAAAGGCCCTGGGTCCAGAGGAAGGGCCAGGAACAGTAGGAGTAGAGCCGGAAGTTCCTACAGTTTGTGTTGTTGTTGTTGTTGTTGTTGTTTGCAGAACTGAGGACTGAACCCAGGGCTTCAAGCATACTGGGTTGGTGCTCTACACCAAGCCACGCCCCCAGCCCCTCACTGGGGGATTCTAGGCAGGGGCTCTACCACC
>CABHPP010131449.1:0-10831 GCA_902168425.1 Peromyscus attwateri | reverse complement strand
CTGTACTTGTCCTTCTGGTCTCACTCCCACCCGTCTCCGTCCCCAACACTCAGAAGCACTCCTTGACCCGTGCCGCACTGCCCATCCACTTCCACACACAGGGAGAGAGGGAGACACCAAGGCCTGGGAGAGACGGAAGGTCTATCAGGAGGAACGGTGCTGGCCTGGCCATGGCCCCTAGCCACTGGATGGATGTTAGCCCTGCTCAGCTGAGTTCTGAGGGGAGAGGAGCCAAGGCTGACACCCACCTTGGCACGCCTCAGCTCAAGTCCTGAGAACTTACAAGTCGGCCTTGACGAAGCCTTTTCCTTCAGTGTCGAACACCTTGAAGGCATGCAGTATGGTCTCTTCTGGGTCCGTGCCTAGAGGTAGCACACACAGGACAAGGAAAATGAAAGGGTAGTGGGGGCCTCTCAGAGGTGGTGCCAAGCTGGGCAGGGGTTAAGAGAGGGGGAACGTCCCCATCTCCCACTGAGCCACACCCCAGCCCCTCACTGGGTTTTCCTAGGCAGGTGCTCTACCACTGAGTCACACCCCCAGACTCTGAATCCTTTATTTCGGTAACAACTTTCCTCAAAGCCACAAAAGTGGCACAATAGGAACTATTCCAGCTGCACTGTCAACCAGCCCATTGTCCCCCCCCCCATCTACCTCTGGGTGGCCCAATCTTGAAGAGCTCTCCAATGAGCTCCAGCCTCAGCCCCTAAGCTCGGAGCTCTGTGTCCTTCATTTCCAGCCTCTGTGCATGAGTCTCACGGTGGCTGCTTCCTCACCCCCAGACTTCACTGATCATTCAGTAACACCAGCTTGGAGACCTTGGACAAGTCACCTGACCTCTTTGGGCTTCAGTTTCTTCATCTATGAAATGGGGACAGTTGTCAGGAGAGTGAAGAGCATAGTAAATGCTATCAGGGAGTCTACTTATGGTGGGGCAAGTTACTTGCAACTAAATGTATGCAGTCCATTTAGGTTTCTGTAAAACCTCCAAGCTCTTGAAAGTTTCTATTGCACCACTTTTGTGGCTTGGAAGAAAGTTGTTACAGAAATAAATTAATCTGGGGTTGGAGGTATGGCTCAGTAGTAGAGCACCTGCCTAGAATCCCCCAGTGAGGGGCTGGGGTGTGGCTCAGTGGTAGAGCCCCTGCCTAGAATCCCCCAGTGAGGAGCCAGCAGCAAGGTTTGTGGACAGTGTGCTTGGTTAGCATGTGAAAGGCCCTAGATTCTCCCTCAGAACAGAGGATTTTAGATAGAAGTTGTGGGAGAGAAAGAGGGGAAAAGGAGGAGGAAGGAGACAGAAGGGATTCTGGGGCCACCAGAGAGTTTCAATACCCGGCCCTCTCTTTGTACTGATGGGGAAGCTGAGGCCCAGAGGAAAGGACTCATGGAAGGCTTCCAGTCTATCTGAATGACAGCAGGTGACATCCCTTACTCAGGCCTTTTCCCTCATCATGCTGTTCCACACCAGACTCAAAGCGGATCTGGAAAGCTCTTTCCTTCCTTCAAGGTCCTGCACTGTCATGGGATCAAAGGCGTGTTCGCCACACTATATAAAGGACCAGCCGGCTAATGACCGCTAATGGCCTAAAATTTTGTTTTGTTTTGCTCTGGTTTTTTTTTTTTTTTTAAACTGCCTGTCCTATAGCCCAGGCTGGTCTAGAACTTGCTGTATAGCTGAGGTTGGCTTTGAACTCTGGATCCTCCTGCCTTCCTCCTCCCAAGTACTGGGATTACAGGTATGTGCCACCACACAGCTTGATGGACAGGCCTTGATGAATGTCAATAAATGAGAGCTACAAATCCATCTCTGCTCCGAGTCCAGCTCCAGGCCTACAGCTTCACCACTTGGACATTGAGCTCTCCGTGTCTCCCCATCAGACTGGGGCAGGACCCTCTTATTTCCCCCATCAGAATGAATCAGGTCTGCCTGTGTCTCCTCCATTAGACTAAGTCAGGGCTCTCTGTACCTCTCCCATCAGACTACACGAAGGACCTGTGTGTGTCCCCTGTAAGACTATCCCAGGCCTCTGTGTGTCCGCTATCAGAATGGGTCAGACCCTTGTAGCCTTCTCTATGAGACTGCTGTCTCCTGGGAAGGACAGCCTCGTCCCCCTCTGAACAGTGACCAGAGCCAGTGCATCCATCCCAGGTGGGCTCAGCAGCTCTAAGGTAGAGGGGCTCAAGGGGTGCAGGGGTTCTGATGGGGGCTGGCTAGAGTCCCAGCCTCCAAGACCACTGCTTCCCAATCCTCTCAGTTAGCTAAAGACCCCAGTGTCTCTCCGAGGAGTCCTGGCAGCTGGAGCTGATCTGCAGTTAGCCCCCACCGTCTTCCTGGGGACCAAGTCCTGGATTTAGTTAGCTCTGGCCCGGCTGTGGCACACTCACCTCAGCCAGGCACTCCCTGCCTTGTCCCCAGAGAGGGCCTCTGCTCTGGGGCCTGGAAGACCCATAAAAAGCCCGTACAGTGGCTGCCTGCCATTGGGGGAAGTCAAAGGACAGTCTCCTTGTCTCAATTAACGGCCGTGATGGTGCCTGTCCCTCCCCGCTGCCCGCCCTGCTGCCCGCCTCTCACGCAGCCCCAGACAAGTTTGCATGACAGACTCCGCTGGAGCCCCAGGCTTGGAACCCCAGCAAAGATGAGAACAAGCTGCAGTTCTAGGTCCCCAGCCGGCCCTCCGTCATCACTCTGACTTAGCCACAGACTAAGGGAGCCTCGTGCCTCGGTGTCCTCGTCTGTAAAACAGGCCATCACAGCTAAAAGTGGTGCCCCTTCCTATGAGCACCCAAAAGAGTCCTAAATGAACTCCTGGTCATCTCCAACATACGTGTCACATCAGGGCTGCAGACATCATCCTCTGGCTCTACCACCAAGTCACACCCCAGCCCCTCACTGGGGGATTCTAGGCAGGTGCTCTACCACCGAGTCACACCCCAGCCCCTCACTGGGGGATTCTAGGCAGAAAGCAAATCAGCCCACTCATTATCACTCACTCATTCTGTGAGGGAGAACTTAACCTTAAAGGTTAGGGGCAACCATAGCCCAGAATGTCCCATTTCACCACAGAACCCTTAAGGTCAAAGATGACCCATGTTCCAGCCCCAGACCTGGGGCTACGTCTCAGAGTACAGAGTAGTTAGAACCGGGGTCTATTTGAGTTTTCTTTTGCGGGGGTACCTGGGGCAGTTTTCACAAACTCACTGGGCCTCCTCTGACTCCTCATCACTGAGAAGAGCTCCCCAGTCCTTTCCCTGGAGACTGAAGTGACCCCACAATAGGACAAGGCAAGTAACCAGCCTAGCAATGGGGTCAGCCATGAGTGGATCTCAGAAATCCTATTTCCTTTTAGCACCCCTCTGCCTATCCATCACCATCAACGGAGGACAGACAGGCAGGTCGGGAGGAAGGCAGAGCGGGTGGTAGGAAAGGGGAACTGGGAGTGGAAGGGGTGGGTATTGTCCTGACAGTGAGCAGAGGGATTCCAAGTCATTACAGCGGTCTCTGCTCTGCATGCACGCAGAGGTGGAAACTGAGGCAGGATCCTGGCCAGTGTGCACAGCCAGGGGATCCGAACCTGGGAGCCTTACCGTGTTTCCGCCAGTGGTTATGGAACATAAACGCCAGGCAGGTGGATATATCCACTTCCTGCTCCCAGCCCTTGCCCAGGCTCCCAGGAAGCTCACTCACCCTTGAGTTTCTCCCCAAACATGGTCAGGAAGACTGTGAAGTTGATGGGCCCTGGAGCTTCCTTCACCATGGCTTCCAGCTCCTCGTTCTTGACGTTTATGCGACCTGGAGAGGGAGAGGGGACGTGTCCAAGGAGAGCCTTGCAGTCTCTCCTGCTTCTCCTGTTCCACCTGTCTCCACTGGGTACTGTCCGTCTATTGGGGAAACTTCAGGGGGAACGCTGGAGTCTACAGGCTGCTGCCCCCACCCTCCCCCCAGCCTCCCTCCCTCCCTCCCTCTCTCTCTCTCTCTAGCTTCCTAGAAAGCGAAGCAAGCCAGTCTGTATCTCCCTTTCACAGATTAAAACAACAACAAACAAACAAACAAAAAACGGAGGCTGGAAGAAGTGAAGTGGGGTACATCGGGGGCCTCAGGGCTCATGCATTCCTGGACACGGGAACCCTGGGATCCTACTTGGTCCCAGTGGGCACTCAGGTTCCCAGGACCTCAAAACTCAACCCATATTGGTACCTTAGCTAGTCAACTCCAGTTTTTCCCCAAACCCAGCTCTCTACTCTTTGATTTTGAGACAGTGTCTGGACACATAGTCCAGGCTCTCACTGAAGCAGAACTCCACCTGCCTCGGTATGGGAATGCTGGGATTGCAGGCATGTGATAACCCACCCGTTTGACCTCTCATACTCCAGGGCCTTTGCACAATGTCAAAAATGATCTTAAAGTGTCCTCCCCTGGCCACCAAGCCCTCCTGCCACACTGGACACCTTCCCCTCCACCGCGCCCCTCAGCTCTCAAGCCTCAGGCTGTGGCTGCCTTGGTCTGCCCTTCTTTCCACCTCGGTCGTTAGCTCTACCTAAAAACCAAGGTCTCAAGCTGCCCCAGCTTCTGCTTCACCCACCCAGTGCGGCAAAGGTGTCCCTCAGGTCCTCCTTGTCAATGAAGCCATCCCGGTTCTGGTCCATGATAGTGAAGGCCTGATGGAGACAGGGGCGGTGAGCCACCAGGGCCTACCCAGTCTAGCTGGTCCCTCCCCCTCTCCGCAGGGTGTCCTGGGTCAGTCTGCCACGGGAGGAACCTCAATTAGGAGCTGTTGTGTGATATTTTGATTGTGTTCTGACAAATAAAGCTCGCTGGGAGCAAGCTAGCCACTAGCTGACCATAGAGGTTTGGAGGACTGTCGAGAGAGGAGACAGGAAGTGGTAAGGCAGGGCTGAGAGAGGATCTCGGGCCTTTTGGATAGAGGAGTAGAAGAGGTAGGAAGCAACTGGAGACTGCTCCCTGTTCTCTGATCTTTCAGGTTCTTACCCCAATATTTGACTCCCGATTTTTTGTTGATGAAGATTAATTAGATTAATGCTTCATCCCAAGCCAGAGCTCCAACTTATTTTAGTGCGTGCTACATCCTGGGAACTGTGGTCCACCCTCTTTGAGCCTCTGTCCTGAGGGCTTTGGAACTCCACACTCATTGTCTCATTTTCAAAAGCACAGTGACTGGGAGAGGGAAACTGAGGCTCAAAGAGGGAGATTAAGGCTTTTCCATAAGTCACACAGCAAGTACAGGCTCGGGTAGAGGGTAGCGAGCCACCTCTGTAGGCACAGAGGCGGCCATGGGGACCTTGAAGAAGGATGACAGCGTGGGCAGCCACTGTGGGCTCCTCGAACAACCCCTGCGAATCCCGGTAATCCTCTTGTGACGGTTCGCCGCTGTTATTGTCAACCTGACTAGATTTAGAATCACCATGGAAACACACCTCTGGGCACATCTGTGAGGGGTTTTCTGGACTGGGCTAACTGAGGTGGAAAAAGCCACCTTCAGTGAGGGCTGCAACCATCCCATGGGCTGAGAAGCAAGCCGAGCGCCGGCATTCTCTCTCTTCTTCCTGACTCTGGATGCTGTGTGAGCAGCTCACGCTCCTGCCGCTGCCCCTTCCCAAATGCTGATGGACTGCACCCGCAGACCGTGAGCCCGAACAAACCTTTCCTCCTTAGGTTACTATTTGCCAGAGATGTTGTTGCAGCAAAAAGGAAAGTAACTAATACAGGTCCCCAGGGTCCCCAGGGCCACCAACCAACCTCTTTAAACTCCTGAATCTGGGACTGGTCGAACATTGAGAAGACATTGGAACTGGCTGTGCCTTCTGCTCTCTTCCGGGCTCTTCTGGGTGCCTGCGGGGAAGAGGTGAATCCTCTTAGCCATTGCTTCTTCCAGAGCTCAGCAGTCACCAGTGCCAGGCCAGGGGTCCCAGAACACCACGGTCCAGGTACCATCGCCCTTCTTCCTTGTACACACACACACACACACACACACACACACACACACACACACACACATAGCAGCCGGCTGGAGCAGTGGGCGGAGTTTCACAACTACTTGTGACAGCTAATGACTGTCCACTGGACAGGGCCTAGAGTCACTGTGGAGACAAAGCTCTGGGCATGTCTGCGAGGGAGTTTCTAGTTAACTGAGCTGGGAAGACCTGCCATAAATGTGGGTGGTATCATCCCACGGGCTGGGGTCCTGAACTGAGCACCAGCGTTCATCTCTCTGCTTTCCGACGGCCGATGCCATGTGACCAGCTGTCTCATGCATGCTCCTGTTGCCATGACAACCCCACCCAGTGATGGACTGCATCCTCGAATTGTGAGCCAAAAGAGTTCAATTTACCTTGCTTTTCTCGGTACTTTGTCCTAGCATGAGAGAAGTAGCTAACACTCACTTTTCTCGGCTCAGGCAAGAAGTCTGCAGAGTGTCCACCGAGCAGGGTGGGACAACGGCCCCTGACCCAGTCACCCACCCACACCCAGGCTCCCAAAGCAGGTGGGATCAGAATGGGCACTTTTCTATCCCCCGATCTTCTGTGGAGCTTCCTGAGCTCACCCTGGTAACCCTCCACTGTGCTGGAATCTGGCCGCCTTGTCTGATTGTAAAAGCTGCTAGAATATTCTCGGCATACTGTCGAGGCTCTTACTCCTGCAAGATTCATCCTGAACAGGATCTCAGAGCTCCCCCATCCACTCACCGGGGTCCTTTTCTCACCCCAAACCCACTGTGAGCTGCCTTCTGCTCCTGTCAGCTCAGAATGGTGTGTGTGTGTGTGTGTGTGTGTGTGTGTGTGTGTGTGTGTGTGTGTGTGTGTGGAGGTCAGAGGACAGCTTTCAGGAGTTGGCTCTCTCTCTCTCCTTCCACTGTGTGGGGATCGGGGATTGAACTCAGGTCATCAGACTTGGCAGCAAGCACCTTTTACCTTCTGAGCCACCTCTCGGTTATATTTTTGAGACAGAGTCTCTCATTGGCCAGAGCTTACCTATTCAGCCAGGCTGGCTGGCCAGCGAGCCCCAGGGATCCACTGTCTCTGTGTCTCCAGTGTTATTACCTCCAACACTGGGAAGACAAGCCTGTGATACCACATCCAACTTCTTTTCCAACCTGGATTCTGGGGGTCCAACTTGGGACCTCGTGTTTACAGAACAAGCATGTTGTCAACACAGTTCTCTCCCCAGCGCCTTAAAGTGACTCTTGATGTCAGAGAGGAGCGAAAGTCTGGGCTCAGCCCCCTCCCCCACCAGCCGGCAACCCTCTCCCAGTATTCTCTAGTCCCCCTAGCTGGGGTTCCCCCAGCCTCCCTGCTGCCACTCTAGCACCTGTGTGGTCCCCCAACTCACACCCTACTCTCTCCTCAATTCCCTAGGGCTCCTGGGCACATGTCAGGAGCAACAACCCAGTGACTTATAATTAGCTTTTACTGGGTGCTAATCTCTAGTAATCCTTTGAAAGAGGGGGTGCCTGGCAAGGAGACCACACGTGGGATGCTGTAAGCCTAGGAAATATTTATAAATCCCTTCAGATATCATAAAGAAAAGAACTCCCCTGCGGAGTTCATCTCACATAATTACATATACATTTCCCTCTGATTAATAAAAAATGATCACTTCCGACGGCAGGATATTCTACCCAATTCTCGGGACTGCAACCCCACCCCCAACACACACACACACACACACACACACACACACACACACACACGCCTCCATATGCCTTCTCCACCCTGGCCTTTCAAGTCCACCTGGTCACAGGCCCTCCTGGGGCCCAGAGCTCTGCAAGGCAAGAAGGGACCATCTTTTATCTGGCTTGGAAGTTTTAAGTTTATACTGCACCTTTGAAAGGTAAATTTACGGCGAGGAGAACATTCTAAGGAAGAAGGGCATCACCCAGACCTCAGTTTTCATTCTGGCTTTTGTGATGATAAAGAAAGGCAGATAGCATGACTGGAGAAATGGGTTAGTGGGTAAGAGTGCTCCCTGGAGACGCAGGAAGACCTGAGTTCAAATTCACAGAACTCACATAAAAATCCAGGTGCATTTGCCCACACACTTGGAACTCTAATGCTAGGGGAAATGGAGACAGGAGGAGTGCTGGGCTAGACCAACTCCAGGTTCAGCGAGAGACCCTGTCTCAAGGGAATATGGTGCAGACTGATAGAGCAGGACACCTGACATCCTTCTCTGGCCTTTGCACATGCACACGGGTGCACACACATACATAATACATTCTTTAAGTCTCCATTTCCCTGCTTATATTAACTTTTTTTTTTTTTAACACAGAGTCTCATGTAGCCCAGGCTGGCTTCAAAGTCATTATGTAGCAAAGGATAACCTTGAATTTCTGATCCTTGTGTCTCCATCTTCCAAGTGCTGAGGTGACCGGTATGTGTCACCATGTCCGGTTTATGTGGTACTGAGGATGGAATGCAGGGCCCCATGGATGCTGGGCAAGGGCTCTACTGACTAAGCCACACCCCTAGACCATCTTTACTTATGAAATCAAGAGTAATGCCCATCTCAAAACATCAGAATGATTACAAGACACCTGCTGGCCTCCAGTCAAAGCCTGGGTCTAGTCCCCAGGACCCTGAGAGAAATCAGTACCCTTCCTTGTCTCCAAAGAGCTTATAGTCTTGCAGGAGATAGGTCATTAATAGAAGGTGATAGAAAGAAGGACAGGTGCTGAGTCACAGGGGCAGGGGACAGCTGCAGGGCCTGAGAGGGACCCACACCGCCAGCATGCTCCAATTTGATCCCCTGCCCAGCAGGCAACAGGACCCTCATCCTCCCAGTCAGAACAATAGCCCTACTATCTATGGAGCCAGTTAAGACCAGGCCACTCATCTCTCGCCACACTCTTCCTCCTTATCCCCCAACTTCTACCTTTGTGGGATCAAAGAACATCACCAAACCAGAACCCACGTGGATGAGAGGCTGGGAAATAGCTCAGGCTGTAGAGTGATTGTCTTGCATGCATGAGAACCAGAGCCCACGTAAAAAGGCAGAAGTTGGTAGCATGAGCCTATAATCCAAGTACTGGGGAAGAGGAAATGGGATCCTTGGGCCTCATGGGGCAGCCGTTCCAAACCAGTTGGTAATCTCCAGCTAACAATAAGAGAGCCTGTCTCAAAAATAAATAGATAGATAGATAGATAGATAGATAGATAGATAGATAGATAGATAGGTAGGTAGATAGATAATAAATAAATAAACAAGGTAAATGGGCCTGAGGAACAACACTGGGTGACCTCTGACCTTTACACATGGGTGCACACACAGTTGCACACAAGGGAACATGTGCAAACACAGACCACATACGAAAAGAAGTCACATGGGTGCGACTGGACACCCATGAGACTGGATGCCCGACAGAGTCAACATCGGGTTGGCCAAGTTCGAGTATCAATGTCGGACCACCCGGAGCTGCCAGTCCAGGGAACCACTGCAGGGAACGAGGTCAAAGTTGAGAAGGAAAAGTCCAGAATCACGCATGGCATCGAGGTCCCAGAGATGAGACAAGGGTTGAACAAGGAGGTCAGGACTGAGGTTGGGGCTGGGAGGCAAGCAGGAAGGGGACCAAAGCCGGGTGCTGAGCTCCACGGGAACTGGGGGGGGGGGTGCGGGGAAGGTGGTCCCAGCCTACCATGGTCTGGCGTGCTTTTGAGTGCTGCAGCAGGTCTGGGGACAGCTTGGGGTGGCTCTTTAAATAGTGCTCCTCCAGGCCAGGCACCATCCCAGGTCTAGACAACAGTTTGGAAGGTGACCAAGGACAAGATGAGGGGCATTCAGGCCAGGCATCTCCCTGGGGGTGGTGGGGAGTGGGTGGCAAAGGGCACCAATGTGGAGACTGTCTAAGCCATGGGGATCTCCGACATCCCTAAGCCAACTGTTTTCTCTCAAGCCAAGGGACCGTGGACCAGGAAGGGGACAAGTGGCCAAGGACATGCCGAGTAAGTCAATGCCAGCAACCAGTTGGATCCAGGAGGGTCAGAAGAGCTCCTGGAAGCACAGGTGCCGTGCCAGCTGGTGCCAGACAGAGTAAAGATGACCACACCTCTTGAACTTCAGGGTTCGGTGTGGGACACCATCCTCTGGGATACTCAGCCCTCTCGTGGGGACAATGAGGAGGTTGCAATGTTGCTACCTGTGGTAAGCTTTCGTCTGCCCCCCAGGGTCCCTCAACCAACATGACTGCAGTCAACCTTTGGGATTCTAGGGCCTCATACCCCCCAAATCTGCAGATACTCAAGTCCTTTATATAGAGGATGTGGTATTAGCCTAGAACCTGGGTACTTCTGTGTGATCTATTGATTGATTGATTAATGGCTGGTACTGGGGATCGAACTCCCAAGCTTTGGTTGCAGGCAAGGGTTTTCCTGCTGTCCAGACCTTTTATCCTTGCCTAATACTTCTGAGCACATTTGGTTGAATCTGCACATGCAGAAACTGTGGCTACATGTTGCTCTGTGGTTGAAGGGCCATCCTTATCCACCCCAGCCCAGGTGCCTCTTGAGAACTTGAAAATGCACAAAGTGAAGCCGGGAGGGTTGGTGCATGTCTGTGACTCCAGCATTCGGGAGGTGAAGGCGGGAAGATCAGGAGTTTAAGGTCACCATGGCTATACAACAAATCCAAGGCCAGTCTGGGCTACATGAAATCCTGTCTCAAAACAACAAAAGGGCAACTAGAAATGTGTTTCATTAGGAGAGCCCCTGCCTAGAATCCCCAGTGAGGGGCTGGGGTGTGGCTCAGTGGTAGAGCACCTGCCTAGAATCCCCCAGTGAGGGGCTGGGGTGTGGCTCAGTGGTAGAGCCCCTGCCTAGAATCCCC
>CABHPP010131448.1:5639-48326 GCA_902168425.1 Peromyscus attwateri | reverse complement strand
GTGTGTGTGTGTGTGTGTGTGTGTGTGTGTGTGTGTGTGTGTGTACGTGAAAAATCAACCTTGGGTGTCATCCATCCACCTGGTTTTCTGGGATAAGCTCTCTGAGTGGCCTGAAACTCAACTAAGCAGGCTGGGCTGGCTGGCTGAAAAGCTCTGGGGATCAGTCTGTCTCCACCTGTCCAGATCTGGGATTGCAAGTATGTGCTACCTCATGGGTCTGGAGATTAAACTCAGGTCCTCCTGTTTTCAAGGCAAACACTTAGCTGACTAAGCTTTCTCCTCATCCCTTTTCAAATTTCCAATTCCATTCTTCCACTTCTACCTGGGAAGTAGTAAGTCCATAGGGAGGGCTACAGAGAACTTTTCAGGTGCCCAGATGCTTTGCAAATATTTTATTTAAGCTATATTAATCACACAATAGAAAATTTATTCTGTAGAAGAACAGTTAAAGCTCAGGGAAATGAACAGTCTCTCAATGTCTGCAGCAGCAGCAGAAGTGGAGTTCAAATCTCTGTAAAGGTCTTATGCTTTCATTGGCACAGTGTACCACCCCTTCCAGCCTGCATGGTGCCATGTGGCTGTCAGTCACCAGTTCAAGTTTGCAGAATTTCTCTGGCAAATGCCAAGGACTAGCTTTGTTTCATCTCATGCATCACACCTAAAATAATCCTTGTTAATTTACAGAGTAGGCTATGGCTTTGGCAAGGAGGCCCATCTGCTTCCCCTTGCAAAGGATAAATGTGCAAGACTTCACACAAGACAAGTCCAAAGAACCTCCTCATTCATTCCTTCGGTGACAGCTGTTTTGTGAGTGATTGTTTTAGACACTGGCAACGAATCAGTAAACACGACAGACAAAAATCCTGCTCCCTACATATGGAGTGCATCATTAGGCAAGTCAGATAAGGAAACAAATACTGCATGGTGGTAACTCGTCTGGAGAAGAATAAAGAGGAGTTTAAGTAGAGGGATCGCAAAACCCCTCTTAAAGGGGACATTTGATTGGATAGTTTGAAAATTCTGTGTGTCCCTTTTCTAAAGGCTCCTACAAAACAGAATTAAAGACAGAATTTTAAAAATCTGCTACCGATATCACAGCACCATGTTTCTGATTTGCCTCTTCAGATTTTGCACTGGGGTGCTTGCTCTAGCAAGATCCTTGCAAAGGGCAATATGCGTGGCAGTCCCTTTCAGAATATCAAAAATGGAGGGTGTTCATAACGTTTGGACTCAGTTAAATGCCTTCCACTCCTATCTATGCTCTCTTCTAGGCATTTATGAATGATTAGCTTATACTTTCAAACTACATATTGTCCGAGGAAAGAGATTTTCATTGAGCGATTACTGCCATGCCCTAAAACTTTTTAAAGTTCTTAGCGACTTCTGTCCCACTGTCTGGTTTCAAATGGAACAGATTGGACAAGCCAATCGAACTAAGTTGGTATTTTTCATGCAACATCTGGCCCAACAGCTAGGTCTGCAATGAAGCTTATAAATCAAAATGGAACTGACTTGGAAGTGATGTGGAAATGGAGAAATGCCATGATTTTTTTTGTGAAAGATCTGCGACCATTTTTTTTTTTATGTTACTGCAATAGATCCAGAAATGAGCTGCTGTGTCTTAAATTTTAAACATTTTCATTATGAAAACGGTTTGATTGTAATCACTTTACTGGAAAATACAGCTATCTGCACAGAGAGAGGAGGAGGGGGAGAGAGAAAGAAGGGGATGAGAGGGAGAAGAGAGAGAAGAGAGAACAGTGGTGGCTAGAGATGAAAAAAGGTTTCCAAACCTCTATGGAGCGACTCCAGGAAGCCACCATTCCTGGCTTGAGGCTAAAGAGGCTAATGAATGGGAGAATGTGATGCTTAGTAGAGTGGGGCCAAGAGCCTGGACAGGTGGTTTGAGAAACTGAGGCAGGAGTGTAGATGTGGCAAATTTATTCAAGATTGGGGATGTACCAGTTTTGGTGGATGACAATGGGCCTAAGAAATGGTACAGAACAATGTGTGAGCATCAGAAAATAGTTGATCTCTCTTCATTTTTGAGCTGGATAGAGAGAAATGTAAAAACAGGAGACCAAATTCCACTAAGAAATTAGGGAGAGCTTGAGAAATTGGAGACTGAATGAGGGAAAAGTTAGTTTAATTGTACCGAGATTGGAACTTGAGCCTTGGGACTAGTATGATTGCAGAATGGTAAGCCTGGAAGAAGCTATAGGAAATCCTTAAACATATTAACCACTTCATTTACCCATTTTAACTACCTAGCTTTCTAAATGGTCTAGAGAGGTTAAGTCTCTTGGTTAAATCTGTGGAAATAACCCGAGGCAGAGCCATTGGGGACTGGATCCTCAACCTTTCTGTACATTTTGTTCTCTTGACCTAAGTGCCACAAAAGTGGGAAGAGTGGTAATGTTGACGCCCGTTCATAAAACAAACCCATTTAGGGACCATCTCATATCTACCGAGCATGAAGATTGAGTGGGAGTGAAAAGAGAAACCCTATCCTGACTTCCAGCTCTGAGAGTTTCCTGAGTCTCAATCCAGGTGATGGGAAGCTTTGGAAGAGCCCCCAGCCCCCGAGAATTGAAAGCATTATGCCTGAAATTTGGGCATGTTGAACTCTATACAGAAAATGGCGTTTTGAAGAAAACAAGAGATGATCAGAGGGATGGATCCACAGCCTCAGGAGAGCAAGCCAACTTCTGCAGGAAGCCTTTGCCCTGAGTCTGTAGAGCCAATGGCCGCAGGGAGCACGGTCGTTATAGGTAATTATATTTCTTTTCTCAACCTCCTCTTTGTGGATACTTGTGCTCCACAGGATTTGTGCAAGTGGTGCTATGAGTAATTAAGTAATTAAGGGCCTGTTGAAAGGCTTGGGGGAGGAGGTACTTCACCTTTCACTTTTGACTTGCTCCCACACAGAACCTTAACTCTTCAGACAAATTAAGTGACGCTTGTCCTGGGCAGGGACCTTTCAAAAGCTCCTGTTGTTTTCCTTCATACATCTGACAAATACACTTTAAACCTCTCTTCTGCTCAATTCCTTACCCCCTGTTTGAGCACCCTTGTTTGGAGGAGCCTTCCCCGCAAATGTGATTTGGAAAATCACAAGTTGGTAGCAGGGAAGAGAGCATTTTTTTTCTTTGTTTGTTTGTTTGTTTGTTTGTTTGTTAATGTCAGCTCTGGTGCCGGTGCCGGGACTTGAACATGTGTTATTGGCTCTAGGGATTATGTTCTGGTTCTAGCTGAGCAAATCTTGCTTTGTCTTTTGTTTTCTCAGCGTGTTGAGTAAAATGGCGGGATTTGCTTGCTTGCCTATTGTGTTCTCCGGCTCAGGAAACATACAAATTCAGTACCCAGATGCATATTCGTGACAATGACATCATCAATAATCTGTGTGATATGCCATTTTTTTTTCCTGGCCCTTTTATTTCTCTACCAGGGTAAAACTGTAGTACTCAAAGCTAAGCCTTTTAGAGCCTAGGTTTAAGTCTGCTTTCTATTAATACCTTTCAGGAGCTCTCCTAAATGACCTTGGTCACAGGCAGCTTTTCTTGCAAGAGAGCAGGTGGAGACAAAAAGACCTATCTTTTTTTAAAAAAAAAAATTAAAAACAGAAACAAACAAACAAAAATATCAAAGTTGCTCAATGTGCTTATTGCAAGTAAATCAGCAGGGTCAATTAGAGCGTTTATTTGCTTCCTTTCTGTTTAAGCCAGTTTGCATAAATGATACTGAGATGGACAAACCACCAGAGATCATCTAGCTCAGACTGAGCCTTCCAGAAGGTTGTACCAGCAAAAATAAATGTTCACAATTACATGGCCATGTGCGCAAGCTCCTGTTCTAGTCCCTCTAACCTACAGTCCCTCCGTCCGCCACACACCCTGTTCCAGGGTGGCTCGACTTTGTGCTGTGCCTTAGAGATCTGTGCAGCAGCTGCCTCTTGTTGGGTTTGGTCATAGACTAGGCTCACAGCTTTAGACAGCAGAAGGAGAGAGAGAGAAAGAGGGTAGGCTCTTACCCTGGCTCTCCCCATGCATTGGTCAGCAGCGGCTGCTCTATTTTGGTAGTTCTGGCTGTTTTGCTCCTTCTCTTTCTTGTTGCTGGGGTGATGGCATCCTACCATTGCTGTCTGTCCCCCAAACGGTCCCCAGTCCCACCTGCCTCATCTTAGTTCTTGCCCGGCTTAGGAGGAACCTTGCTGTTGTACCTGTCTTGAGTCACCACTGGGATCGACGATGCCATCCATTTCCTGCTGAATCTAGACTGAGGACAGTTCTCGTTTTCATTTGTGCTCTGACGGATACCTGAGACTCTTTACCCCATTTAATACCCTTTCCACTCTGCCCAAGGCAAAAAAACAAAAGAAAACAACCACCTGTACGCATATTCCTTCAGGATCAATCCATTATCCATCCATCATATGGAAGCACTCCCTTCCCCACCATGTTTTTATGTCTCTCGTATTTTCATCCTATAGCAAAAGGTTACAGCTTCTTAAAATAGTCTATTGAGTCCATCCCTGTTTTAGGGAGAGAAGGGAGATACTGGTGGCTTGATAAAATTGGGTTTATCAACTATAAGGGAAGTGGGAAAGCGTCTTCATGGACTACTGAAGGGATATTTCTGCTTGGTCGTATCTGCTTTACCAAGAGATAGTGTGACCAGTGTTGTATGATTGAAATGTATCCTGCATTTTATCTTCATATGCCACATTATATCTCCTTTCCACATTATTTTTTCTAATAATCTCTCTTTTTACCCCCCCCCCCATTTCCCCTACTTCATTTCTTTCCCTGAAGCATAGCCATTAGGGACTCCTGATGGTGATACTTCTCACCATTTCCTTTCAAGTCTTTTAACATGGCTTCACCATTTAGGAAAGTACGGCCTCCAGCTGTTCTCTTAAGGGAGAGGAAGAAACAGGACAGTGGGCACCCCAGAGCCTGCCACTGGGCTTGTTTTTCAGGTTCTTTCTGGAGAGTGGTGTGCCACAGCTGAATTTAGGTAAAGACAGTTTAGTAATCACTTTGGCAAAAATAAAGATGCATTCATTTCACGCACAGCCGGCATCCCGAGATTTCGCTCTGCATGGAAGAGAACAATGGGTGAAAATAACAAGGGGAGCTCTGCCCTAAGATGGCAGCATCAGGCCTGTGGACTGGCTGTTGCTGACCTTCTGTAAAGTACACTTCACTTGGAGGGAAGCTGACAACTCTTTCTAGCTGTCACCAAATTTGCCCTCTCCTTGATAAAGAATAGAAACCCTACAGTTATTTCCTGGATGACAACAAGTGACAATGTGGGTAGCAGTTGCTTTTGTGATGCTCATGCTGCAGAAGAGATGACACACAGTGCCTCCCCAGTTTTTAAAACCCAATTTATCTTATCCTGGCTAGCAGAAAAATATCCTTCACTGGGAAGAACATCCAGGGCCTGTAGACGAAATTCTAAATGGTCTTATTAAATAAGAAACACAGAGCCAAATACGGAGTTAAAAGCCCAAGAGATCAGAGCACTAGCGAATAGCCTTTAGCTTATCACTCACTGCCTTCGCTTCCCCAGAGAGAGAGAGACCTTCTTCCTCTGTGACTATCTTTTTATTGCTTTTCTGTTCTGCTTTCTCATTGGCTCTAAACCCAACCACGTGACTTCCTTATCACTGCCTGTCTATACAGACCTCCAGGTCTCTATGGTTGGTACTGGGATTAAAGGTTCGGGTTACCACGCTTGGCTGTCCTAGACCACACAGAGACTCTGCCAACCATGTGACTGGATTAAAGGCGTGTGCCACCACCGCTGGACTTCTGCTAAATGGCTCCCTTTTAGCTCTGGCCCCAGGCAACTTTATTTATTAACGTACAAATAAAATCACATTTCAGCACAAATAAAATATCACCATAAGGGCCTCTGAAACTCTAGATCAGTGGTCCTCAGGCTTCAGCAGCTTCAGAATTATTGTCCGGGATTGGTTTATAAAAGTGTGTCCCAGAGTTGCATGAGATAGCCTCTGGCCTGCCTATTGTCACTTAGAAATAAGACAAATAGGGAGGTCTGCAGCCCTTGGCGTGCAGAAGGACAAAAGCTGGCAAAAGAAAGGCTCTTCTTTCTCTGTCAGCTGCACTGGTATAATGCACAAAAAGATCAACCAAATGCCGTGGTTCTGGATCTTCAGGTCTGGGGCAGTTTCTGCAGAATTCTTTCAGATGATCTTAGAGTCAGGCTTCAGGATGCCTGCATGGTAAGGGCTCTTGTCTAAAACTGCTAACATTATGGAGAAGCTTTCTGATCAAATCTTAGTGGTAGAGGCAAGATGGAGTTGGTTCTGGGAAGGCAAATCTCTCACCTTTAGAGGTAGAAATGATAGAAAGAAGGTGATGTTCATACTACCAGTTGAGAACTTTTGTCATCTAGGGTCTTCAAACTGTAGAAGAGAAGCAAGAATGAAGGTTGATCTAGAGCCTAGACAGGTGACCTCCATTTTGCTCTTGCAGGCTGTTTATCAGAGGTTTTCAGTTACCATCCATTCATTCACCAACCCATACATACATACATACATACACATGTACATACATGCATACATATATAAATACATTTAATCCATCCATGCATCCATCCCATGTATTTATTCATCTATTAATCCATTCATTTATACATCCATGTATCCATTCTTGCATCCATCCATCCATCCATCCATCCATGCTCCCACTAACACTGGCATTTCTTGAGTATTTGTTATCTGTCAAATGCTGAAAGAGATTTCCAAGAATCTCAGGATAGCTTTGAAGCCAAAGAGACATATGCCCAACTCCTGGCTTCCCCAGCTTCCTAGGTGCATACCTTAATACAGGGTGACTTCACTGGGACTGATTTTCATCTGGAGCACATTTTATCACCTACATTAAATGTGACTGTGAAATTAAGATATCACATGTCTACAGAGCTGTCTGGACTTGACACATACAGAATAATCGGTGATCAAGATGTTGTGGAGGGATATGAAACAACCATACCAAAATAATCATGACTGATTTCTATTCTCTGCTGATGATCTGTATGGGCAACATCTGTTTACCTGCCATCTCTCATATATAATTCAGAATAAAAGTGGATAGTTTTGAGGGACAGAACACTCAGAGTGAGGTTATGGAGACTAAATAAAGACATTTAGAAGAAGTGTTTTTTTCAGGGGTGAGAAGAAATCATATTTAATTTTGGCTTAGCATGCATGAGATGGAAATTTGGAAAGACCATGATAACATTATGTACTTCACATGCTCCTATTTTCTTCAAAGCTCGTACACATTCATTATCTTGATTCTTTCTCTATTCAAATCAGAGCTTATTGCTTACCTTTCATATAAGGTAACCATACAAAATTACACTGCATGTGGATGGCAGTGGTTAGGCCAGAACCCATATGCCTGAGTGTTCATCTTAATTACTAACCAAAAGCCTTTAATAGTCATCTTTTGGAAGACATTGAATAATTCAAAACAAAATTTTAAGAGACACATGTGAGCTCTTGAATTCAGTTCTCAGGATGCACATATATGCAAGCACACACACACACACATATACGCACACAGAGGGAGCGGGGGGAGAGAGAGAGAGGAGAGAGAGAGAGAGAGAGAGAGAGAGAGAGAGAGAGAGAGAGAGAGAGAAGAGAGAGGAGAGAGAGGAGAGAGAGGAGAGAGAGGAGAGAGAGGAGAGAGAGGAGAGTGCAGTGGCAGGGAAAGTTTTATCTGGTCTAAAACAGTTTCTCAGGAAATTAACATTTTGGGGCCTGCTAGCACACAGTAAATTGCTATGGAGGATACAATAGAACCTTTGTGGCAGACTTCTGCTCCCTTTTAACAGGAAAGAGGGCCTTTGAGGAAACATTCAGAGACCTTAAGTAAGCCAACAGAACAAAAGTCGAAAGCCCCAATAAGTAGAAGCACCTGGAATTTAGTCCAAAGCTGTCTAAAAATAAATTTTAGCCACAAATCTGTCATTCCACTGTAATTCCCTCCGTTAGCAATGTGACATAATTTAAACTAAAACCAATTTTACTTTTTTTTATATATTTACACATAAATGTATATTACATAATTGCGAGCACGTAGTTTGCGTATAGGGGTCCGCACTGCCATCATAGCATCTGTGTGCAATGCTCTGACTTATATAGACATAAGGCAAATTTGGGGTAAATGTCCAATATAGTGTTAACAGCATAATTCACAGTTGCCTGCTTGCCCATTAGCACACAATTAAAACAAAATTGATAAAAGCAGGCACAGAAATGCATCAAGAACAATGTATTTTTAAGTTTAACTTTGGGCAATCTATTTTCAATAAAACCTTCATGTTTACGTGAGGGTGAAGTGATTAAACAGCAAAGTCCAACTTCATTTGCAGCCAGCGTTTTGTGTTAGTGATTACGGGATGTGTATATCATTATATAATATTTCTCTTCTATCTCTCCATCTCTGGGAAGGACTTTGAGAGCGATGACTATGCACCGCCCTTGTTTTAAACATTTTTATATCCAAAATTCCTGTGACATTCTGAACAACCTCTGAGCTCAGCTTTCTTATTACTGTGTCTCTGTGGTGGAGGGAAGGCAGGCTCAAAGTACATGTCCAAGGTCACAGCGATCCTTCCCATCGAAAACTGTCTCTGGACCCTGTCACTGCGCTTTAAGCAATGACATTGAAGAGAGGCTGTGAATACTTTGTAGTAATCTTTGAACATATCACGCATAGCCTAACATCTCAAGATGGTCTCTACATGTCAGAAGTATAATCTAAAGGACATTAATTTAGAGTTGTAGGTTTTGATGATAAAATTATCTTGTGGGAAATAGATGAAATTCCCCAACCCACATTCTAATTTCATTCATTGTTTTTGTAAGATAATGTATCTTTGAATAAACAAATCTGTGTCATAGCTATCCTTAGTGAGCCCTGAGCGTCATTTTGGAAGAAGAGGGGATGACTTAAGCTTTGTTGGGAAGGAATGTAGTCAGCAACATCTGATCAAAATATGGGCGATCTGAAAATAAATCTCCTTGATGCATGCATTTTCAACTCTCATTTCAGATGACTGGCGGGGAGCCATTAGGGAACAGTTTTTGTTTTTGATAACTTGCATTGTGGGCAAGAGTGCATTGAAAGACAATTAGTGATTTCCCTCTTCATAATAATCACTTCCTTGTCATAGCAAAAATGATGTCATGAATGAATCCGGGTTGTTCATGGAAAAGTCAGACGGATCTTGAGAGAGGAGTGGTCAGCTTACTGGAGGAATGAAATAAAAGTGAATCCAGATTGCCTTTAAAATAATACAGGTCGGAGTCTAGGGAGGTGGCTCAGGAGGTAAGAGTGCTTCCTGTGTAAGCACCAGGACCTGAGTTCAAACCCCAGCATCCACAGAAAAAGCACATACACAGAACAGATCAAATGTGAACGGGGACTTCCCTTAGGCTGGGCCTGTTGTTTTTCTCTGCACATTTGGGGCAGTTTCTGAATGAATTTTGTCTTCTTCAGCTGATGGGACTGAAGTTCAGTGAGAACGATATTGGTAGCTCCAAGCTTTTGAGAACTCTGTAGAAGCATTTCACAGTATACCTACATTTGAACTATCATTCTCTTCCGCTGGTTATTCGCTCGAAGCTAGCTAACATGGATAAGATCCGATTGTGTATCGGGCATCTTATCATAAGTGAGCCAATTTCAGAATATTTAGCTAGTTGGTGATATGCAGTGACCAAGCAGAAGAGGCATTGGCTGTAACAATGGCACCACCATAACAATGATAGATTGTGTTTTAAAAATGGATTTGCAGAGAAATGCCATATTCACAGGAGTTTGGGAAATATCAGCTTACAATTATTTCATTTACATTTGCTAAGGTCAATTACCATAGAAGTAATATATTCTCTCTCTCTCTCTCTCTCTCTCTCTCTCTCTCTCTCTCTCTCTCTCTCACACACACACACACACACACACACACACACACAACACACACACACACATACACACACACACACACACACACACACACACACATACACACAGCAGGGATGGGGAGATAACTGAACTTCTATTAGCCAGCCATTCTTTAAAGGTATGATGTGTGGTGGTGAATTGCCCCTATGCTTTCTTTTCCTTAAATGGCACCCTCTTCCTGTCCATCCTGTCTTCAGCACACCTACTTCAGAATCCCCCATGCATTTCCTTGGTTTAGCCTGCAGAGTCCATCCCATATGACTTTGCAATAATAGAAGCTTTGGCATGTCATAGATCACATATTATATTATGAATATTAAGGTATTACTCAATACTTATCATTTTTATGTGGTTCCATAGGAGGACCATTTATCGTCTTCATTTTTTATGTTTAGCTTACATTTACACCTCTTGGCCATGCGTATCGTAGAAGCTTTCACAGCGAGCCACTCAATCATGTATATTAATTGATTGCTAGGTAGTAAAAATTGACCAAGGCCATTCCATTCTCCTTATAATTTCTTTTGTTTATGTATGTATATGAATAAGGTGTGTGTGTGTGTGTGTGTGTGTGTGTGTGTGTGTGTGTGTGTGTGGTATGTGTGGTATACTAACACATGTGTGTACAGGTATACATGTCTTTGTGCGCAGAGACCAAAGGAATTTAGTGTCCGGCTGTATCACTACCTGCCTACTTCCCCTAAGACAGGGTCTCTCACTGAACCTGGAGCGAGGCTGATGGCCAGCAGGCATTATCCGTCTTCTTGTCCCTGCTCCCCACTGCTCTGAATTACAGGCACCTGTGGGATGACTCTCAACTTTCTAATGTTGGATCTGGGATCCAAGCTCAGATCCTCATGTTGTATAGTAGACACTCTTAGCAACTGAATCTCTCCAAAGTTAATCTGCTGAGCTCTCTTTCCAGCCCTACTGAGGCCGTTCCAATCATGGAGTAAGATGCACTTTCCCATCATTTCCAAATGGCTGTGTGATGTATCAGATAATTAACCCCGAGGGAGTCTCTTCTATTTTGGCTTAAAATGCACATTGGATGAATGGGTATTGGGCCTGATGAGCGCATAATCTGTCATGAACTCTCAAAACCATAATTGTGAGACAGAGGATTTGATAATTCACATATTATCAAGAGGCTCAGAGATTTCATAAAGAGGAGCAGCTGTCCTCGGGGAAGAGGAAGGCTGAGCCAAGCCACAACCCAGAGAAACAACTGTGTCTGGTTGTGTCCTCATCAGTAAGTTCTCACTGTTCATGACTCTTCTCCCTGGTCTCGCTACAAGAACAGCTAATTTTTTTTTTTTTGCGGGGGATGGGGGTGGGGGCTGGGAGATGTGTGCTCAGTGGAAGGAACTCTCTACATTGAGAAGAAATCCTCTCATATTGGTGCCAGATCAAACCTGGCTTTAAACCTATGTAACCCTCAAGAACCAAGCAACATGGCAGAAAGATAAGCTGCAACACAAGAAAGCAATTAAGCAGCCACAGAGAGAGCAGAGAAGTGAAGACGTCATGGCTCTGGCCGCCAGGGCTGTATACAGTTACCCTGTGCACCACACAACTTCTCTAGACCTTGTCATGAAATGGAGAACAAATGTGTGTGTGTGTTCTAAGCACCCGCCCACACTTGGATCTCAGGAACTGTTTACCTCCTGGTTGCTATAGATAATAGATAAGGCTCCCTTGTATCTCCTGATGAGCTGCTGGAAGGTAGTATCTCTCTTGTTTAGGAAAAAAAAAGACATCTGTCTCTTTTCAAAGCCTCATAACTCTGAGGTATGGGAGGCTGTGTCTCCTACATAGTTCCAGTTACATAAATATTCCTTTCATTGTGAAGCTTCTGCCTCTGTGTAGCTTTGTGGCAGCTGCTGTGCACCCCTCCATTGATGGCTGGAGTTATTTCTGTACCGGTTGTATGATTAGAACTAGCAGGGGCAGGGGGTCGGACTCAGTGTGCTGGGGAGGACTGACTTGCCTCCTGTGTTGCTCTGAGCCACAGAATGTCGTGGACCTGGACGGAGAGGCAGGGAAGTGAGTCCTTCGAGGGCCCAGTTGATTCCCTCTAGTGTCCCCTGTCCATTAAAGATCAAGGTTCACTGTGATTTGAGGACTGGACCTGATGATGGACTCTGAGCAACATAAACAACGTTGTCAGGAGAGCTAAAATGAGCCTCTCTATTTACAAGCAATCCCCTTTCCTTTCTCTGTCCTGTAGATAGATCCCTTACTGCTATGGTGTGAACGGTTCTCTATGCAAAGGGGAATATTGTGATCGGAAAGCACTGCAAATAACACTATTTATTTTGGTGGAGAAGTTATATTTAATGATTAGTGGAAGGTGCGGGGAGGCAATGCAATGGTTCTGGAAACACTTGCATTCTTAGTTCATCCCCCCTGCATTTAGAGCTCCATGATCTTGAGTATATAACTGGAAGTTCCTGTACCTCAGCTTACCCCTGTGGAAAGTGAGTAAAATACATTTATCAAAAGATATGGTGAGGAATATGTCAAGAGAAACTTTTCTCATAATACCTCAAGTGTAGTATGCCACTCAGAAAAGTGGTTTTGATTTTAAGAAACCTTTAGGGGAAAGCTGGGAACTGGTTCAAGTAAGTACCACACAGCATGGCAGAATGATGTGAATTTGAAGAGGCATGGCATCTCTTCAGAGGAGGTGCCAATTTTGATAATTAGGAACCCAAATCAGGCCCTATGTGGCTGTACCTCAACTCCTTTGCTATAAAGCAGGTGAAGAACCAACCCACCGACTGTACAAAGCCTTCACAAGACCCTTCATGGCAATTACTCAGAGCTCTCCGTGCTGTGGTCTCTATATGAAGTCAAGCTTTGGCTTTTTGTATAGATTAAATGATTGCCTCTGAGTGAGTGTTTCACATGTGATATAAAAGGGCTCTTATAATCAATAATGACTTTATAACTCACAGGATAATGATTCACATTCCAAAACTTCTCTTGGTGCACAGCACAATTATGTCAAGCAGTGAGTAGTGAACATTTGTTAAAACATGTGATATACATGAAATAAAGCATTCAGATTCCAAACTTCTTATGAATATTTTGACAAGGATGGGAATTAATACTTCTTGTTGAGGATGACTTAGTGGGATGTCTATAAGCAACCCCTTCACAAAGTCACACATTAATGTAGGAAACAGCCCTTCAATACAGTATGCTTTGTCTCAAACTCTGCTTTAACCATGTCTGAAATATAGAAAAATTATGTGTAAGGTATTTCTTTTCTGTAAAATTTCCCTGTAATGTAGATAATATGTGCATAGGAGAAAATATAGCGGGAGTTTTAGAAAATGGTGTTGGATATAGAAATAAAATGGTAATAATGTACAATAGGCAATTAAGGTAGAAAGAAGAAATACTTCCAACTATACCAGCCAGAAAAATTGCTCATAAAAGGATAGAATTTGATCAGATAAGCATGAAATGCACTGGACAAAAGGGAATTTTCTAAGTAGAAGAAAAAAATGTGTAAGTTGGAGGTAGACTGTCAGAATGCAAAGACTGGTTAATTGTGGTTTTGTTGGATTACAGTGGTATAAATGCATCATTCAGGAGGAACTGAATAACTGGATGGAACCCACCTTGCTGCCTGGCTTTGCTCCCATGATTCTGAACCAGTCAGAACTCTTATAAAATGCTTTTCCATGTTGTATTTTAAATAGTATGCATTCCTCTTGGCATACATTGTTAGGATCACAATATAGTTGAGGCAAATACGGTTCTGTGTGTACATTGGACATACAGGTCTCACAAAGTTGGAGCTTGCTGGCATCTGGGAGTCTGCTGGTGTTTCACCAAGCATAAGCAGCATGACTTCAAGTTTTATGTAGTAGAAGCATTTGAAATATACAGTGTTGTTTAGTAGGTTTATCATTACAGTCCAGTCTGAATTCACATTTTCAATATTATAGATCCTAATTTTTGTATTTGTTTCCACTTTTGGGGGAGGGGATGGTTGCCATGGAATTCTCCAAATGACAGTTTCTCAATATGTGTATTTTAGATTTGATGACACATATACACGGAGCTGAACTTATTGTTGGTTGTAAGCCAAACAATGTGAGTGCTGGGAACTGAACCTGGGTCCTCTAAAAGAACATCAGGCACTTTTAACTCTTTTATTATTCTCCAGCCTCATGAGATGAATTTAATAAATAAAAACATATGAGCCTGACTATATAATATCACACTTACAATCACAAAGAAAATAAATTTTAATTTTAATCATCAATAATAAATTTAATCATATTTTTACAGGACCAACTATACACTTTTCTCAGTGTTAGCCAAACAGTTTTATTAGGAAAACAAAAGAGCCACGTCTTTAATGTATCTGAATTGTGATTTCTGCTTTGATCTAAAAAGTAATGCAAAGCTTCATTCAGAGACACTCTTGATAAGTACTCCTGGGTGGTTCATGGAACTGGATATTTCACTATAGTGTGTTATTAGATTAGATCACTTTGCAGGAAGATTTGTGAATCATCACTGGGTTTCTGAGAATTAGTTTGCTTAAATACAATAGTAGGACTGACTTTCAGAATGAAGACAGTAATTGATTAATAACATTAGTATTTCTAGCATCATACTCTTAGGTGGCTGCTTTATACATATTACCAGGCAAGGGTAATCTTGCTATATGGCATTTATATATATTATATATATACATAAAACCTTCTTTGCTCTATGGCATTCCTCCTGTAGATAGAAATATCAAGAGAACTCTTAATTTAGAGCCTTGGAAACAGGAATAGGTCTATATTCACAACGTGTCACAAGACAAATACAGTGACTATCCTCTTTTCTTGAAAATGCACCTCTGTGCTGTCTCTCATCTAGGTTGTCTGTCATCCTGTTCTTGATCTACCCACTTGCTAGACATTATTTCTTTCAGTCCACTTTGCTTAATTAAAAAAAAAATGTCAATATATTAAGCATAGTTTTGTCTTAATAAAACTTAACTTCCTCTGAGATACTGTCCCACCAAGGACCTCATATATCATTTTCTTACTTAGGTAATATGCTCCACACAAAGTGTTAATGCCTAAGCCATCAGTTCTGCAAGCCATGGCCTGCAGTTCAGCAACTGTGGGAAGAACCCATACCTAAGACAAGTAGTCTGCTTGGCAGCTCCACCTAATGACAGTGACGGAAATATTCCTTTAAGAGATAGGATATTTTATTGAATTAATCCATATCCTGCCTAAATTCATCAGGATGATTTCTTTTTTTTATTTTTAAAAAAGATCATATCCACTTTACCATAAGTCAATTTTACTTAAATCAGGACTGTCCAACAGAAACATTGTTCACCATTTGTGATCTGAATTCTGGTGTGTGAATTGAATTATGCTACACATTAAAAGTCATGACACATTTGACAAATTGGTGGTGATATTATTCACTAGTAGCCTTTTAAAGATAAGCTGTTGGGTCTGTCCTTTCTTCCTCCTTAACTTTGGTGAAGATCTTTTTTTTTTTTTTTTTTTTTGTTCTGGGGATGTTTTTCCTGGGGTTCTCCAAATACTCCCTCACGGTGCCCTCTTCCCGAGTGGTGCCTTTGTTCTTGTTGGCATCTGTGTAAAAGAATCTATTGCCCTGCCCTGTCTTCTGCCCAAACAGACTATGGAGATTTGGTCCAGGCTTATGCTTGCCTCCCTTTTCTATGGTGTGACACTGGGCACACCTCTGAACAAAAAAAAAAAAAATCTTCTTGCCTTTCTCAACATCACCCATTTTTAATTCGCTCACTTCGGCTCAACACTGTTAATGCTACAAAGATGGACTTCTGGCTATTCTGGGCCACTGGGACTTTTTTTTTCACTTAAGGTAAGGGTAGTTCAACAGAGAAGAAAAGAAAAAGGAGATGAAACCAAGAGTAAGGAAAAGAGACCCAAATCACACATTATAAAGTCCTGAACACTTACTAGAGTTGTTTATATCTGATTATGTTTAACGTTTTAAATAGAGAGGCAAGGGGTGGGGCAAGAGTAGACAGAAGGACAAGATCACTTGCATGAAAAGCAATGGTAAAGTTATTTAGAAGTAGAACTATTCTCCTTTAGTCTATTGGTCTTTATAAAAGAGTATTTTGTGATATCATAAAATAATTTCAACAATCTTCTAATTGTAAAAGAAAGCCTTTGAGTGCCAGGGATCTGTTTCTTAGAGTTCTTTGGTGTAGAGGGACCTCATAGCACATCAATAAAGACAGCTCTACAAGGGACCTCATTAGAGAGTAATCAGAGAGTAATTGGTCCTCTGTGTTACATGCTGTCTTGGGGCCGTGCCTTGGAGAACTAACGATTTAGGCATTAACACTTTGTGTGAAGTACATTACCTGATTTTTAAAAAAAAATGTATCCAGCCCTTAGATTAGGGCTGCCTTTTCAAAAAGTTTAAGGCCTGAGACAAAGAGTTGTGCTGGGCAGGGTAATCCAGGTAGAGGATTTGAGGATGGAAAAAGAAAACTGTGAATTAAAAAATTTAAAAAAAAGATAGCTCAGTGTTTCCCTTAAAGTAGACTCTATACATAGCTAGATTTTGGGAGAAATATATATTTTCAATCACATCCTGTTACTAGTGCAAAAAGATAAATAAGAGCCGAGGAAGTTTGTGTCAGATGATTTCTGAGTTACCCATGCTGTGGAATACATAAGATAGGATGTTTATCTAGGTATATAGATGTAGTGGTGCAGACAGTAGCACAGGGAATAAGAATAGTTTTTGACTAAGAAAGTGATGAATTTTATGGCCTATGGGTAGATAGGGAGGAGGGGAAAAAGAGAGATAAGAAAAAAAATACATAGATCTACAATTACTCTCACCAGCGTCTCATAAGAACATAATGTTGAGCCAGAAAGAGGTATGGAGTCGTACAAGGGTGCCACTTTATACTTCTGTTTTTATAAAATGCTGAAACACATCTACCCCTGGAGATGAGGCAGTGGCTGGAAAAACCAGGGGTTGAAGATCATGGGAAGGTTGTTTCTTGTCCCAGAGACAGAAAGCCCCAGTGTGCTCAGCTCCCTAGCAAACAGTGCATGAAAAGTAAGTGTGCCTCTCTCTTTTGAAAACTATAGACACGTCTCCTACAAATTAGAACACCGATAAACCAATCATGCCACTGTTACCATCTCTCAACTTCCCACCATGAGGAAATAAGCTGATGACGGTTGCCCAAGAGGAACACAGTCACCTTTGGGTTTCAATTGGTTCCCTGGACAGTTGATTTTTACTTTAGGTTGGACTAAATCTAGAATCATTTGGGGGAAGGAGACTCAAAAAGGCATGATGTTTGATTAGGATGACCCGTGGACAGGCCTGCAAGGGGATGTTCTTAGTTGTGTTAATTGAGAAGGGAAGAACCACCTTAAATATGGTACCAGTTCACCTTGTAGGCCCTGGGCTGAATGAACGGAAGAGAGTGAGCTGAGCATTGGCATGTATATATTAATTCATTACTCTCTGCTCTTGATTATAGATGTAATGTTCCTAGCAAGTTGACTTCTCTGCTATGGTGGATTGTAAGCTGGAATTGTAATCCAAATCACCCCTTCCTGTCTGGGTATTTTATCCCTTTTCCAATTCCTCTCAGATTGACCTGGCAGAGTATTTGCCATCCCCAGATGAACAAAACTACACCAAACGCTGTGTTTTATGTTTTATGTTATCACTTGATGCTGTGTTATTATAAAATAGTATCTTTCTCTTTAGGGTTGGTCAGGGCTATGCTGAGTGTTAACTGAAAGTCAACGCCAGTACTGAAAACTAGTGCTAGAAGGTAGGGAGTCTAGACTGACTTGCTAGGAGTTGTCTGGAAAAAAAATACTCAGAACAAGAAAGACCATTGAAGTATACTATGGAAAGATCCAATATATTTGAATGGTATAGTCAGTTTCTAATTTTGGAGTAATTTCTCTCACGCATGTGTTAAAGTGTAAAGAAACATCTAATAAGATTTAACACTTCAAAGTCATTAACTAACTAATTAATGAATCCACATAACGGCTCACTGAGACCGGTGTTAAGGATAAACCAATTCACAGATGTTGCGTTGTTTAGAGACTCTTGTGGCTCTTTTCATCTCTGTTCTTCTCTGAGTCTTGAATATGAATTAATTATTGCTCTGTCTCCACTGAAGGACACACACACTTTCTCTCTGGAGAAAGGAAGCTTGGCACTCGATGACATGAATGTTCAAATAGCCAAATAACTCAGGGACCTTGCCTAGTGGCCTGGGCTCCGAGTTTCGCATATTCTTTGGCCTATGTTACATTTTATTTGCCTTGAGGAGAAACGACATTCCATACCTCTGCTGGCAGAGGCTTGACAAATGTCTAATGGGATTCGTTAGCACTGTGCCTCAGTTTCTTTTTCTGTTGTGGTGACAGGTATGCTGACACAAACAAGTCAAAGAAGAGAGGGTTTATTTGAGGTCACAGTTCAAGGTATAGCCTGTTATGGTATGGAAGTCACGGCAGTAGAAGCCTGGAGGAACCTGTCACAATAGGTCCACAATGAAGGCATAGAAGAGGAATATATGCATGCTGTTGCTTAGAGCCTATCCTTCATTTCCACATTCCAGGATCCTAGACAGTGAATGGCGCTACCCACAGTGGGTGAGTCTTCCCACCCAATTAAGGCAATCAGTATAACTCCCCCACAGGTATGTAAGGGCCCATCTCTCACATGATTCCAGATCGTCAAGATAACAATTAACACTAACCGTTGCAGACCTCTATGGAGAGTTTACTCTTGCACAATATAGCCCTCATTTCACATGAAGTTTGAAAAAAAATAAATATTAATATTGTCATACATCCCTCCAGATGCCTATATAGGTTTTACAGCAGAAATCAACTATGTTTTTTAAAAATAAAAAGCATTTATTTTTAAAGGGCTGGTGAGATGATTCAGCACTGGACAAAGGTGCTTGCTGACAGACACAGCGGCTGAGTTTGATCCTGGAAACTGACATGATGGGGGGAGAAAACTGATTACTGCAAACTGTCCCCTGACCTCCACATGTATACGCATATGGACACACACACACACACACACACACACACACACATGCCATTAAAAAAAATAGTCAAGTAGGTGGTAAATTCTTCTGGCCAGTTGACTTATGTTAGCAGGATGAACAGTGAGTTTGGGGTTTGAGGACAAAATTAGCAGCAGAGGGGACTTGGGCTGCAGAAAAAGACAGGATCAAGACAAAGCTTTACAGAGGATTAGAGGATGACAGAGATGGTTTCTCTGGTGATGCTGATTCAATGGAGATGATATTGTGAGCAGAAACCACACCAGCATTAGAGTCTTTCTTTTGTGCTAAGCAAAACTATCATAGAGTAAGAAATCTATTAACACATGTTTGCAGGGTGCTTTCAAATTTGTGGAAGAAGCCTCACAGGTTGGATGTGATGAACCCTAGGGACATTTAGTCATCACCGGGAAATTGCTGAATTGGCAACTTAAATGTTTGATGTCAGGCCTTCCCCTCTGCCACTCAAATCGGCTTGCTGCTCTGCGCAAACAAACACCTGCCCAGAGAGGGCAAAGGTCTTTCACTTGGCACCTGCTGAGCCCACGCGCCAGCTTTATCCCTGTGTACCTTCAGAATTGTCTTGGGTCATGAAGCGGTGTCTTACAGATGACAAAACAGTTGCCATCTCATGTCGCCCGTCCAACCCAGCCGAACACTGGACTTAACTCCAGCTCCCTCCAACCCCAGGGAATAAAAGCAAGTCTTCCAATGCAGTGATTCGACTGGAGTACCTTTACAGTTCTTCGGGTCTCATCTATGCGAGTGTGACTCTGCAAATACTGATGGACTGATTTCAGAAGTGCTTGCATATAAAAACCACTTCTGTCCTTTTAATCTTTTTTTTTTTTTTCTCTTAATTTCACTTGCCAGCCCCATCCCGAGCCATGCTCTGACTCACTCAGCTTGAATTCTGGCTGGCACAGCCAGTGCAGTCAAGGCTGCAGCTGTTGGCAACCCCCGCCCCCCTTCCCCGGCTCATCTTGAGGTCTGCAAATGAGCCTTGCAGACTGATACTGTGTTCTGCAGTTTATTTGACAAATCGCTTTTGTGGCCTTTGAGTTTTCATATAACTCATAAATTCCCACCGCCGATAGAGGCTGCTTATCAGATTCAAATTCCATACATTTGGAAGTAAAGAGGTGAGGATCCTTGCATTCGGAGTGGACCCCCACCCTTCAGATTTATCTACCAATTGTCCATAAAACTACCCTGAGAGGAAGCTAGGATATTCTCCTGCTGGTGCCTGCTTGCAAATGACTTCTCCCCTTCTGTCATAAATCATGCTAGCATCTTTGGAAATGCGCCTGAGAAATGTATTTGGTGTTTACAGTGCCGGGTTTTAGCGAGTTGAATTGCATTTGGGCAGCGTGTTGGCCTCCTCACGTTCTGTGTGACATTGGAGTAAAATGGAGACTCCGGTCATTCAGCTGCAGGCTCTAAGGAAGCCTGTTGTAACTGTGCATTTTAATGAACTGAATCAGCTGAGGAAATGTTGTCTCCACTGCGCTGTAGCTGTCTGCCTCGTGAAGCACCTCCCTGCATACACAGAGGACTTCTTTTTCCTAAACTGCCTTTCCTCTGTGCTCTTGAAGAGTTTGGGGCTTCCCCCCCCCTTTTTTCCCCTTAAATTACAGGTGGAGGAGGTTTAATGAACTCTAAAACCCAGAAGCAAGCTTGCTTGCATTCTTTACAGCACTTGGAACTAGAACATGGTTGCAGCAGTATTCATGCTATTCCTGGGGCACACAGAAACTCTTAGAAACCTAAATCATTTTGTCATATCACCAGAGAAGGCATCTTTCCTTGGGAACAATTGAAAAACAAATGGAGGATCAGACAGGTTTCCTCCCCTTCCTCAAACTCATCAGTGGGTCACTCAGAGCTCAGTCAACAAAATGGGAATAAGTTAACCATTCATTATTTCTGCACAGTGTGCTGCTGAATCTGAAGACTGAGTTGAATATGAGGAAATAGTTGTGGTTAAAGGTGTTACGTAAAAATCTGAT
This sequence comes from Peromyscus attwateri, assembly GCA_902168425.1. Lineage (NCBI taxonomy): Eukaryota > Metazoa > Chordata > Mammalia > Rodentia > Cricetidae > Peromyscus > Peromyscus attwateri. The sequence continues at coordinate 27,219 of CABHPP010131448.1, read as the reverse complement.
CTCTGGAATATTATTTGAGCGTCTCCCCCGGAAAGCTGCCGAGTATTTCCAGAATATTTCTTGCCTTATGATTGGCTACAGGTTAGTTAATCATCTGCTTTTTTCATTTTGTTGCTTTCAGATATTTCACGCAAAATTGTTAAATTGAAAGGCGATTAATGCAAACAATTGAAAGGAGATTAATGCTGAACAATATTTTACGTGCGCTCAGGTTGCACAGAGGTGCTTTACCTGGGTTCGTCCCAGCATAATTTGTTACTGAAAATAAAAATGGTTATAAAACCCAGCCATTCCCATCTTTCCTCCTCTTTAACATGGATGCAAAAGTTTGTAAGGAGTGAAAACAATAATAATGCAGACACTGGGAACTGTCTGAAGCAAGAGGGACATGGATTTAAAAGGATGAGGTGATTGTACTGTAACCTCCGGGTAGATAGGCTGAGACAGACAGAGGGAAGTTGTTATCGGAAGATCTAAAATTAGGTTAGCTTGACTCATCGGCAGACAGCAAGAAAACACACTATGGGGGCTCTTGGAGATTTTCATGGCCATAAGTGTTTATGAAGAAAAGGTTGCATTACCACCTTCCCGTTACAAATGTACCAAAGTGTCCCAAAGATCAATCTGTTCTGTTGATGGCAACTTTTACCACAGTGCCGAACCTGAGCAACACCTCACGTGGAAAATAACAGCCTGTATGTCTGCCCTGCCTTACAAACCATAACTAAAACGTGACATAAGCTTGGAGTAGGGAGAATGTGGTTTCTACTCTGAATTAAGCCGCAATTTACAAAATTACAGTTTTTCATTTAGAGCCTCAAAGATCTTGAATACAAATAGAATATTTTACTCTCTATTTCATTAGATTATTAGACTGTATCATTTTAATTATTGGTTTTCTAAGAGTTTAAACATCATTACTGGTTTCCTTTTATTACGATCTGAAGGTACACGTTCAAGTCGTGTATATAAGCTAATACATAGAAGTTGGATAGAGAGACAAAAAGAAAAACATCTGCCGTGGAGATGAGAAAGAAGAAATCCAGGAGAACAGAGTCAAGCATGGATGGAATGGAGAGGATGAAGCCATGGGGAGGCCTTTGACCCCCTGTGATTCATATGCTTTCAGCACAGTTGATTGTTTTTTTTTTCAGAAATGAAGACAAAGATGAACACCACCACAAGCCTTTAAAATTTGGAACCACCAATTGTATAGTTCTTTGGAAACATGTATGATCAGAGAGTTGAGGCCCTACAGCCTAGCTCCTAGGGAGAGGGTAGGATGCCTCCTTTTGAATGGGAAGAGAGGTGAGGTCTTAGAATGTGCCCAAAGTAGGAGCTATACAAAGACCAAGATCTAAGCCATCTAAACTCAAGATCAGAGGACATTTTCCAGGAACAGGTGGTCCCAGAGAAGGCAGGCACCCCACCTCCACTAAAACACAGTGAAGTAATTTAAACAAAATGCTATTCCTTGGGTTGTTAAAAGCTGTTTTTAACTTTCAAATACTGTGGAAAACATTCAAAGTCCTGAGAACTATCGTAAGGGAAAGCCACTGTCAGATCATTCCTGTCATAGAAACAATTTTACAACTGAATGTAATTGCCTATACTCTACTTTTAAAAGAGGGAATTTTGAAATTGCCTGTGATAAAATGGAATATTATATGCCGCAGAATAGGATATATCATATAAATATAATAAATATGAGATTGATGCAATTAAGCTTCCAAAGAATTGGTATTTGTTCTGAGTTGTTTGTAACAGTACTTTATCACAATGGCCAGAAAAGTCTGTACCAATTAATGCTAGAAGAATTAAGAAAAGAGAAGATCTGTTTGCTCAGAAGACAAATGCAAGCATTTTAAGAACTCAAGCAGCCTGTGACATGGTTTCCGTCCTAGGTTTAAAGCACAGAAAACTGGGTCTAGAGTAAGTAGAAGCTGGCTGTGTCCTCCAAGGGCTGAGATGGTTGGGCATCCGAGGAGGAAAGGCGTTTTTCACAGAAGGAAGTACAGTCCATGAGCAGGAGTTGCAGAGGCAGCAAAGCACCTGGTGTTTCAAGAACCAGCTTGTGCCAGAGAGGGGGAAAGGGCCCAACATGAAGGCAGAGGTGGCTTGGCTTCTTTTGGAGGTTGAGGATTGTGATCACACACACAGCTCTTCAGTAGTAGCCGTGTGCCCGTGTCTGAACTCATCAGAGCTTAGAGCCTCTCTTTTGAGTTCAATAGAAATCTCATTCCAATTACAACTTTATTGGGATATGACTGTTAAGATGCATGAGCGTACTTAGATATTAAAGAGCATGAAGAGAGGAGGGAGTCCTGATTATGTGTCAAGTCTCTGCTGGGGTTTTTATTTGCATTATCCTGGAGTAGTATCTTTTGACTATCCAATTAAGTAATACATGATATGTGGTAGAAAAAAGCACATAAATGTATCTTTACAACATGTTGGCTTTTGGCCCTTTTGTAACTATTCCATGATGGTTTTTATCAGTTAATATGCATTTTTTCAAACAGGGAAACTGAAAGTAAAAGTCACACAGTTATTAGACGTCAGAACAAGATTTCAAAGTAGTTCATTAAGGATCAGTAGCCCATGTTCCTGCTGGTATACCAAGCTACCTCTTCAGGGAGGGGGACAGAGCAAAGAGAAGACATACCGTCAAATTCAATGGATGAATTTCTTAAACATGACTTAGTGGGTGAGGACTGATAATTTATCCTGACTTGGGTTTTCTAGTTGAGAAAAATGTGGAGGCATCTATGAAGGGTGGTTTAAAAGGAATATTTGTAAATCCACTTTCCCCGTGAAACATTTTCCTCAATCCTTTTCTTAGTCACTCTGCTCATGTCTCCTCCTAGCATACACCTTCCTACCTTTAGCTAAGGCAAGAGTTTGTCTTTTTATAAATGGAAGTGCTCTTAGATCCTTGGATGGCATATTTGCTCTCGATCTGGGGAGAGACATTTAGTCAGGCATAAGGACCTACTAGATGGAGGGATTTTAACACAGTTGGTCTTTTTAAATGGAGAATTTCATGGGAGACCTAGAGGATAGAAGGCAGCTACCCCACACCTGACTCTAGGTTGCACAGAGAGAGAAGCCCAGGCTCCTGGATGGTTCAACCATGACACAAAATAACAGAAAGCTCCCTGAAGTGGGGAAGTGGAAGGATTGTGAAACTCAGATTCAAGATCCCAGTGACAACCTTGGAGAGCAAATAAGTCATCAAGAGGGTTAGGTACAGAATGTCCATCACTGGGGTTATGTTTGAAATGAAATATGTGGTCAGAGTCTATAGAATTATAAAAATCTACCATTTTTTTAATTTATAGCTCCCTTGATGTTTTTTTGCATTTTAGTGTAAACTAATAAAGACCACACACATCAAGGTGTATTAGACCATAAAAGTGAGCAGAGTAGAGCCTATGAAAGTACATGTAGAATTTTGTATTTTACTACCTGATTCTCCATATATGTATATGTATGACTAAGTGCATGCTGCCTTTTAATGACATGAATGGGATGGAGTGGATGACAGAGGTTGGGGAGAATACAAGGCTGGTAGATTAACATTTAGTTAGCAGCCAGAAATCTCACGTGCAAATCACTAGAAATCATGTATCGAGGAGAACTGGAGGTGTATAACTTGGGTTATAATGCCTTGTTTGAATGGGGGTGGGAGTTACTTTAGAAAAGTGCCATGAAGTTGAACAGGCATAAGATGTGGATTTATATGATATGGATCTCTTAGCATCATCTACCAAATGACAAGCTTGGTGGAAGACAAAATACCTTTACAATATGACTTGTGCCGTGTCACACATTTTTAAAACATTGCTTAACTCCCAAGCTACAGGTGTTGCTTTGACTCCCCGTGGACATAAGGCAGCACACAAACGAAAGAGTCATACTTTGTACTTTACATTTTTGTGCAAGATGGACAAAACCTTTCCCTAGGTCGACAATGACCTCAAAGAGCATTGTTTGTGCTGCTCGTGTTGCTAATGTTGGAGTGTAGCTTTCGTTGCTGTAATCCTATCACCCCCATTGGTCTTCAAGGCTACCGCACTTGTCCAATAACGTACGATATATGCAGGTTCCTTTCATGCTCTTTCTGACATTCTGATTAATGGCGTACAAGGGAGAAACAGAACATACGAGAGATCAATATTAATGGTCAGGAAAACTGTAAGTGAAACGGTCAGATGGAGCCACAAAGTCCACGAGATGGTAATGTTTAGCTTCCTCAGACTTTACACCCACTGCCTGATGGGTCTTCCCAATTCGCCAATAGACTGCAGCAACGAGAATGCTGAGTAAGGGTTTATATTTAAATGAAGCCCTTTGCTTTTTGATGGAAAATAGAAGAAATAACGGGTCTTTGGCAGAAAGTGCCTTTGCTGAATGTATATAGAATTTGCTTTATTGTTCAACGCGTGAGGCCAAAAAACATACTCTTCATCCCCAAGAGAACAAAATTCTGGTTATTGATGCTTCTAACTGATGAAATACAGCTGATGCCTTCCACACCTAAAGTCCTTTCCTCCTTGTTTTGAGTTAGTTAATTGGGTTGGCAAAGAGCTTTGATATTTGTAAGACTAGTGATTCAATTGTATCATCCCCCTTTTTATTTTTCACTGAAAATCAGAAAATGCTATAGAGATGTTTAGCAGGCTTTAGAGCAAAAAGGGAAGGGCCAGTTGGCTTTTCATTTATATAATATTTAATTATTTATGTAGCCTTTAATGTAAATACATTTTCCATTGGATTAATGGTACTCTCTTTAGTGGAGTGATTTATACACCGAAAGCAAGTGTGCACATGTGATGTCAGAATAGTGGGCTCTTTCACACAAAGGGAAGAGCAAGTTAAGAGATAGAAGCAAAGAGAGTATCTTTTAGGGAGGAGAGGGACCCCTGAAAATAATAAGAAAACACAGAGAACTGGCAGGAAGCGACTGATTTCTGAACTTGCTGGGAAGGACAAGACAGAAGAACCTATTCTGTTCTCCCCCGAGATAGCCCATGCTGCTCACAGCATCCCTGCTCTTAGATGGTAGTTCTGATATAGATGCCCTCTGCTTAGTCTTCTGCTGTGACCTAGACATCCCTATGTTTCTGTTCCCATAGTGCTCCTCACAAGATTTGGAGAGCTAACTCAGGGACATTCACCTGCCACCCTAGGAACTTAAGCCAGCAAACATCTCTTAAATTTCTCTCTGTTCTCTAGCTGTGTCACAGGAACTCAGCTAGCAAAGACTGCTCACGTTAACTTAAATGATAAGAATTTTGGAATCACGTGTATGAATCACATACTCGGTGAGATGACCAGCCACAGCTGGTGGAGAAAGAACTGGGATTGTGATCTTTCTTTGATTAAGGATTTAATTCGCAGAAATAAAAGGAATGAAAGAAATCTCTCTATAGACCTCTTTTTAAAACTTCATTGGTTTCCAATGGTCATAGTTACTAGCAAAGGTAAAGTGGTCCTGGCCCTAGAAGTTCCAAGCCTCCATCAGGTTGTATGGGATGGAAACCCAGACATCAGTGCCTATGACCCACATGGCAATAGTTGCTAATCTTGTAGAACACACAGGCCATTCCAGTGCTGCTCAGAAGTGGGGCATCTTGCCACATAAACCTATTTGTCAGTACAAAGTCAACAGGCTCAGTGATGCTGTGGGGGGAAGGGCAAGCAGGCTCAACCAGAGGAGAGCCTCTGGTCAGACTTGAGATGCAGATCAAATTTTGATTTAGGTTGGTAAGTTTTTGACTCAGTGTTCTCTAGTTGGTATTTCTGTATCATATACGTATCTCACATCTACATATATACATGCCTATGATTATTGATAGAAATCTTAGCTTTTCTCTTATTCCCTGAGATGGACATGAGATAATTCAAGATGAAGAATTTTAATCTTGGTGGGAGTCAAAAGGTGGAAAGTCCTAGTTTCCTTGATGCCAAGTGATTTCTCTTTTTGACCTGCATCAAACACAGAACAGCAGCAAACACAATGGAGCATCTCACAAAGTGACATTTCAAAAACAAACAGACAGACAGACGGACACACAGACAGACAGACACACAAACAAACAGACACACAAACAAACAGGGATCATTAAAAAAAAAGAGAGCTCTTCACATTCCCTTTTCCATAAACCTTGAGCAGTCATTAGTGCAAACTGGTCCATGCGTGGGCATCTTCCAATTTTAAAAAGCTGAGAAATGTACCTGAGTCGACATTGCAAGGGTTAGAGAAAATGGAATTGGGTCTTAATTTCTAGGCTCTCTATTCTGCCATGCACAACTGTGATATTTTTCCTCACGTGAAATACAATTAACTTTTAGTTTCCTTTTTGTAGTAATTTTATTATAGTCTACCCAATTATTCAAAATCACTTACGAACTTGGAGGCTAAGTAAAATTCAGGTCCAGTTCATTGGACTACTGTGGCTAAGGACACGGTGACTTTTACTTGTCTGTATAGGGTGATGGTGTTTGATTAGTATTTAAGAGCCATTTACCACACACTATATAATGCACATGTATTCTGTTTCTCTTATGATGTTTGTTATTCAAATTTGCTGATAGTATTTTTCTTGCACATGTTTTTTGCTAAATACCCCTCATTTTTAGTATGTATAGCAAAGAGAATACAAGGATAGTGAGGTGCTAGATCTGGATTCTAATGAGAATCCGAGAGAGAGAGAGAGAGAGAGAGAGAGAGAGAGAGAGAGAGAGAGGAGAGAGAGAGAGAGAGAGACCCCTTGGCTTTTGAATTTTTCATTTATCATGGCTCAGTTCTCAATTGTTGTCATTCTGCCTTCCGCTTTGGGCTAGCGCTCCTATCCGATGCTCGCCTAATCCACATTTTAAATAAGCAAATTGTGTTCTCATATTGGTAAATGTCAAAGGAAGAGACACTCCGTGCACCTACAGCATCCCAACATCCCTTGCCAAAGCTGTGAATGTGACGCTGCATTCTTCTTCCCCAGAAGGAGAGCATAATTTCATTATCCATGAATCATCGCCTCTTAGACTGTACCATCCTTGTCAGAGAGCCTAAGAGCACCACTGTTTAGCTGGCTGCAGAGGAGGAAGGAGGGAGAAAGCCCCCGGGGGGCGAAGCACAGGTCACTGACATGATCAACAAACTGGAAGAAGAGGAGACCTCACTCTCTCCGGATAGCCTCACACATCTACTGACCAGCAAGAATTGACCCTGATTCTCTGGATATCAATACGGGCATCTGTTTCCCAGCCTAAGTTATACTATATTTCTGAATCCTGACCATGGAAAATAATAACACTTTAAAAGAAAATACCACAGACTATTTTGGCTAATACTGATGAGTACAGATGCTTAAAGCATTTATCTATTTTTATTGCATTACTGCTTGCTTTGTGTCTTTGGGCATTTACTTCTATCTCTCAATACCAGTTTTATGGCTTCTCTTTCTATTGTCACTGAGAAAATAAGTAAGCACACATAACTCTGGTAACATGGATAATAATTATACTTAACAGGAAAGCTAACGTTCAGTATGATACACAGAACAGAATAGAACAGAAACCTATGGGGCCAATAAGTTCACAAAAGAAAGAAAGAAAGGAAAAAAAAAAAAGCTAAAAAAAAAAAAAAAAAATTAAAAAAAAAAAAAATCTAAAAAAAAAAAAAAAAATGTTTGAACAGCTGTGGTTACTCGAATGAGCCACTAGAGGTCAGTGCTACTCTATAGAAATCAGCATTGCCAGCGTCTACTTAGGTAGGTAGTTGACTCACCAAACCAAGTTAAAAAAAAAATGGTTGAAAATCTTTGGGGAGATGTCATGTTAACATCCTTGGAAGGTACAAAGTCATTTAAAATGAATATATCTTGCATAACACTGCTTAAGTCCCTGGCTCAGGGCATTGCCTCTGCTGTTTCCGCACCTCGCGTGGTGAGGTTAATAAACACATGAAAAACAAACACAAACCACAAACATTCAGTGCAAAAGACTAAACTCCATGTGCTCTCTGTTTTGAGAAAGCATTAAAGGTACTGAGACCCGCTTCCGCACCCGTGGGTCTCCACGGAAGCAGCTCAGCAGGTCAGGCTGCTCTCACGTCGTCGGTGTGGTCCCCTTGGAGGGAAATGGGACGACAGTTCATGTAAACTCGCCATAGGAAAAAAAAAATGAATAGCAAGGATTTTTCTCCAATATGAAGTACATTTTAAATACTTATAGAAATAAATTCTCGGTATACGGTGTGGACATGCCACGGGCAGACACAAGGACAGCAACTTCTGACCGGCTCACCAGCTGGCCTTGTCATGTGCCACACGGTGAAGGAAGAACTCTCTAGCCATAGGAGCCACAGATTGGTTCTTAGAGCATGTGACAGTTGGAAAAGAGTCCTTCACAAAGGAGAGACATGTGTTTAAAACTTTTCCCCTTGTAATGTCATGCCCGGAATCAAAACGTGTTTTGTCATTTCTAAGGCCTTTCATTTGCTTTTTTTTTTTTTTTTAATCAGTCAGTACATCTCCAGGTAGAGCGAGGCATTAAAAATGAATAGCCTTCAAGGTGTTGCTCATTCATTTACATCAGTTTCACACACCAAGTGGCTCTGAGTCTTAGAAATACTTTTTCGATGCAGCAAACCTGTTCTGTCGATCTTAGTGACATCACAGCATTAATAATTTGAGAAAATTTAAAAAGATATATAGCTGCCAGTTTGCCTTGACTAGATGTGTTTGTTTCCCGTGATAAATAAAGCAGAGGGCCGAGTCAAAGAATAGAAATGGGCTTTTTTTTTTTTTTTCACTTCAACAGTGCATTTAATTATCACAGTCATCTTCATGGTACAGATGAAAATGAGGCTGACCAAAGGAAAAAAAATTAGATGGAATATGTATCCACTGACAGTATAGAAAAGTGTAAAATTACAATTTCAATGAAAACCATCTCAGGAGGTTGCTCACCCAGCTGATAATACTGTAAGATGTATCTGCGTTAGTAATCCACTGGGGCTCGGTGGCCATTTGTCATTAACAAATGTATCCTCAATGGTCAGTCATGGGTAAACAGGTACTCATGATGCTTTTCTGAGCGGGCACCTGGGTCTCCTCAAAGTACCTTGAGACATCTGCTCAAAAACCTTGCTTTTCCTTATTGCTAATAGAAATATGGCTTTAATAATCTGGATTCCTTGCTGTTATATTTCATGTTGACTTGTCTAGATTTTCCGTCACAGCCTATGGAAGACCTCCATACTCTATAAAAATGCTAGTAAGAAATAGCCATTCACTTTTTCTTTGCCATTATTATTATTATTATTATTATTATTATTATTATTATTCAGCAACTCTTTTGAAAGACTATGGATGTGGTCAAAGATGTAAGGCCTGGCCAGTCATAAGATGAACCATCCTTAATGTGAAAATCATTATGGTATGCACCCAGACTAAAGCTGTCCCTCTGAAAGAGAGGACAAAAGGGGGTGACAGAATAAACGTATTTTCCCCAAACCTCACAAACACAGAGGGCGTGGTATCCGTGCTGCAGTCAACAGACTTTCACCAATGACATAAAAACATGCATGCAGCTTGCAGGCTGCCAAGCAGGTTCTGTACAGAATTGCACTGATGGATGAGTTACAATACAGATGAGCACAGGGACACAGGGATGTCAACAGCAGCAAACCAAAGGCGAATTGTCACCGTGTCAGTCCATTTCCCCTCCAGGGTTGACTTCATGCATCCTTCCCGGGGATGCTGTTGGAGAAGCACGTTCAGACATCTGAACGAAGTGTCAGTCATTAGGAGTCTGGTGTGTGTAGAACACACCACAGGACACTACAGGACAGCCTCACAAACCCTGACCAGGAAAGCCCAGAGCTCAGGATGCTATTAACTACCCCTGGGGTCTTGGAAAATAAGCTGCAAAGAGACCTATCTTGGGAAGGTCCCAGCCACACACACGTATGTGAGAAGGTGCTTTCCACCAGCCAGCCTTGTCTCTGATCTCCCTCACTTCCAGCAGCAGACAGTCTGCTTCCTCGGATGTGCCTATTCAACGGTGTGGTTGTGTAACGAATCAACATGTTTAGGGAACACACGGACTGGAAGGGAATTGACAGTGAACCCTTCCGTTGGATTTTACAGGGATGGGGATGTAAGATAAGGCTGCATGTCTCAAACTTGGTGTTTCCACTGTCTCCTTGTATTCTGCAGTCATCTGCGTTAACCCTTTAACACTTGTCTGTCTGCGTGCCCTGTGATTTCCGAATCCCTGGAAACTGCTCAGGGACCTGCTCTAACCCCCCCCCCCCCCGATAGTTTTCTGGCACTTTCTTTGAAAGGCAGGCATTGTTTCTCATCCCCAGTCTCCAGAGTGTGCCATAATCAAGTCATCTCCTCAGATTCAGTCAATCCTCCAAGGTCCCGGGATCCCTCCTCCTCCCCCTCACCCCTCTGGCTTTGCCAATGAACTGCAAACCCAAAGCTGAAGACTGACCCTCCCAGGTGGAGAAGAAGAGCAGGTGTGGGGATCACTCAGGAAAAGAATTTTTTTTTTCCTGGAAACAAATGTGATGTTAATGAAATCCATAAAGGGTCTTACACAATAGGCATGGTGTTAAACCAGAGTTCCCGCTTCGCATTGATTGTGGTATTTAAATTTCAATGGGTTGATTATTTATGGGAGGAAAATGACCAGTATTATGAACACACTCTCAGAGACAGGGAAGGCCCTTGCCAGCACAGGGAGGGGGAGGGGGAGGGGAGGGGCACCGTGTTCCCTTGATAGTCAGCAGAGTTCAATAAAGCACCACTTATTTTCCCAGCATTTAAGAGCGCGCTCTCTCTCTCTTTCTCTGTGTGTGTTTTGTTTTGTGTTTAAATCGCAATGGTTCATACCTCACATTCCCTGGAGCCTGATTTGCTATAGGTGCAGGGTCCCGTTCCGTTCAGCAGCATCTCGCTGGTCTCCGTGTTGGTGGGTTTATAATCGACATAAAATTCCTGGGTGCCGGGAGTCATTTGCTTGAGCGACTGCCTTTTCTTCTTCCGGTGCCTTCGCATGAGGGAGCGCTGCTGCAGCTGCTTCACGCTGGCGGGGTACCGCTTCCAGGACACGTACATGACCAAGAGGATGACCAGCACGGACAGGAAGAGGGCTACGCTGCCCGCGATGATCTTATGGAAGGAGATGTGCTCCGTGTCCACATCTGTCTCTGGGCTGGGCTCGGTGGCTCCCACCGTGGGGGGCAGCGGAGGCTTGCTCTCATGCTTGGGCCTGGGGAGCTTGGGCTTAAACGTGGGCTTGGGGAGCGCCCTGGCCAGGTCAAACCTCTCGGTGGTGCTTTTACCACAGATACTGTAGTTCTTCACCGCGTCGATCACGTTTACCCCCTGCAGCTCTTTGGGACTGGCGCAGATGATTGTATTCTCTCTCAGCCCTTTGAAACTTTTCAGCCAGTTTACCAGGGAGCAGATATTCCTGCTGCATTCCCATATATTCCCGGCAAGACTGATGTCATTGAGAGAGATCCAAGAATCCAGAATCTCCTGACCAATAAATGTGAGCTTGTTGGAATCCAGGTTGAGGCGCTGCAGATTGGGGACGCACTGGAAGACACTAGGTCCACTGAAGGCTTCGATCTCGTTACCAGACAGGTCAAGCCTCTGTAAGGAACTCCAAGTCCAGGACATGGTTTGCCCTATAACACTGATTTTATTCCACTGCATGTACAAGTTCTGAAGGCTCACCAACCTTGGGAAAAGGGCCAGGTTGAGCTTGGAAAATTGATTGTGCTCCAGGTGAAGTTCTTTGAGTCGGATCATGCCAGCAAAGACATTCCTGGCTAAACTTCGGATCCTGTTATACCCCAGGTCCAGAAGTTCCAGGTTGCGACAGTCTTGGAAGATCCGCACCGGGATGGTTCTCAACGAGTTGGAGCGGAGGTGTAAACTAAGCAGCTTCCTCAAGCCCCGGAACTGTTCAGATCCCAGAGAATGGAGTTGATTATAGGACAGATCCAAGTTCCGCAAATTGGTCACAGGTCTGAAGGTGTTGTTAAGAAAATAAGAGATTCTGTTGGAACTCAGAATCAACTCCTTGAGTCTGCGTATCCCATTGAAAGCATTCTCGTCAATATTGCTGATATGGTTATGGTCAAGGTAGAGCCAGGTGAGCTGATTGAGCCCTTTAAATTGATTGTACTTAAGTTTTTGGAGGCTGTTGTAGCGGAGGGATAAACCCAAGCAACCGGCAGATATGCTGGAGGGGATCTCCTGCAGTTTCTGAGATTCACAGTAAACCATTTTGCCTTCACACCTACAACCCTTAGGGCATCCTCGTTCAGCAGAAGAGAGCATGGTCAGTAAGACAGTGGGGGCTAGGACCACCGCTACAGCTGATCCGCGCAGTAGCCTAATTACATTGAAACCTGGAAATAAAAACAACTTAGAAAAGTTATCCCCCCAAAAGGAATGCATCTTAAAAAAAAAATCAAGCAAAACTAGCCCCCAATGACCATATTTAGAAATGTCAACATTTAGAAAACATTTAACACCAAATATCACCTTCGTAATATAAGGATACTGTATATTTCTAATAGTTAAACATGGAAATAGGTCCATTGGTTATCAAATTTGATAGTCTTAGACCCGAGAAAGATAATCTTTAAAACAATTAAAGCAGAATTATTACATAGACTTAGGAGATTTTTCTCCCATTTTTTTTTTTTTTTTTTTTTTAAGAAGGAAAGAAGGAAATTGACAAAACATACCCATCCTTTGTATTGTTCAAAGGCCGTCCTTAGGTCTTTTGCTTTGGCTTAGGGGCCGCCTGCATGACAGCCCCTGTCAGCTGCAGGGTAGTGAGTCAGGGCTCGCTGACACCCAGGAAGAAAAATTGGACCCCTTGGGAGATGGACCGATTTTGGAACATTATTCTTTACCAGCCATGCAGAACACTCCAAGAACAAATAAATCCCAACACCGCATTCGCAGCAAAACATCCGAGTCTTCCTAGGTAATAGGATCTTCATGGATATTACGGTTTTGCATCTTTACAGTGTGTGTGTGTGTGTGTGTGTGTGTGTGTGTGTGTGTTAAAAAAATTGGCTTCTACAGTTTCTTCTCAAAACCCATGATGTATTCCTCTAGGCGACGTGGGGCTACCTGTACTGCCACATCTGTATTCCATAGCCCGGCGGTCCCGTGGCGGTGAGCACCCAGTTCAGCCACGGAGCTGCGTTGGAGCCCAGAAGGCAGGAGAGCCCGGTTCCGCCGCGCACACGCTCAGCTCACTCCTGCAGACTGTCATTCTGAAAGCTGCCGGGACTGTTGCTTCAGTTTCAGTGAATGCAGTCTTATGTAAAGCTGCCCCCAGTGGTGAGGAACGCTATGGGCATGTGCAGAGCTGGCTCTCTTTTATCTTGCAAATGAGCAGGCTCGGCTGGAAAATGAATGATTCTTTTGGGGTGGCTCAATAGGAAGTGAATGGTCAACGTAATCAATAACTAGCAGCGTTTTTCCCCGTGATTTCCAAGTCTTGTTTTACAATTTGGCAGCCTCTGTACTGTCTGCGTCTGCTGAGTCGCCCAGGGTGTGCTTCCCAGAGTTTTTCTAGCGCTTGACGTGAAGTTCACGGATCGAATGTCCATTTTTCTTAACCTCAGTGTAGGCTTTGAGCTGAAATTTATAAAATGAATTATTGAGCTTTTCACAAAGCTGCATTAAGAGCATGCCTGTTTGACCTCTTGGAGTCACAGTGGTTATATTACGCAAGGTGTCTCAGGACGCTGGACAACATCAGCTCTACAATAGGGGGGAATGACTAATGACACACAAATTAATAGGTCCAGTGGCTTTTCTGATTTCCCCACAAAAGCTATAATTGGCTTAATGGTTTATGACTGGGCTTGTTTTGGTTGCTGGCCTTTTTTTTTTTCTTGTTCTCTTTTAATCAGAAGAGAAATAAACCATTTTTAGTGCTAGTATTAGAACCTAGAGATCATTTGATTCATAGTTTATTGATTTACTTCTGTTTATTACACTAATAATATTTATTGAGTGCTTTCTAAGTTCTTTAAATGAATAGGTCACCCTGCTTTTCTTTTTTTTCTTATAATTTTATTTTTTTTATACTTTTTAAAAAAGATTTTTACTTTAATTTTGGTGCATTGGTATTTTACCTGCATGCATGCATGTCTGTGTGAGGGAGTTACAGACAGTTGTGAGCTGCTATGTGGGTGCTGGGAATCGAACCTGGGTCCTCCGGAAGAGCAGCCAGTGCTCTTAACCATTGAGCCATCTCTCCTGGCCCCCTGTTTTATCTTTGGACAATGACAAGGTGCAGGTCCCACTGTAATCTACCTTTCAAAGGTGAAGGACCTGGGACTCAAAGGGGTCCCCAGCTCAAAGCTCCAGAATATGGCAAGGAAGTGGTAGAGCTTGCAGGAAGAACCAAGTCTGTCTTGGGCGGCTTCACAGCCCCTAGTTCCTTCCCAATGGCCCTGCTGTGCTCGCTGGCTGAATCTGGTCAAAGTAGGATAGACTAAGAAGTGAAGGTAGCGAAGCTGTACAGAACTCACTCTTGTTCTCTGGACCCTGTGAGTTTCCTTTGTCTCAGGGGGAGTGAGGGGGAAGCAACAGCTGCTCTCTTGATTAAGAACACGAATTCTTGGCTAAGTTTGCCAGCTGTGTTACCTTGAGGAGCTCTCTCGCCTTCTCTGTGCGGCCGTTTTCTCGCCTGCAAAATGGACATGATAGTAAAATTACTTCCCAGGCATATTTTGAATGCTGAGTTGTGTTTTTGTCTTTGATCATGGTACTGGGGATTGAACTAGGGCCCTGGGCTACAGCCTCACCTCCTACACCATCTTGATATCCCAAAGTGCTTATCTCAGTGTCAATCACATAAATCGAACGAATATTATCTGTTACGTGTGCTGATGTTGCTTTTTAATATTGAATATCGACTGCATTAACAGTTGGAAACTCACAAGGAACTACTTCAGCGATTAGTTTTTTTTGGTAGTACACTCAGTGGGAAAAGTTCTTACACCTTCATTATCTGTATTTTCTACTTAAAATTAATGTTTTAATTCTGTGGACTATGTCTAATAACTGATGCTCATTGTTTCTCTACCCCAAAGCAAAGCATAACACCTGAACTACAGAGTTTGCCATTGTCTATAAATAAGTACTATTCTTTACAATATTTGCTTTGTTTATATTAGGTAAATTGACTGCATCTCAATTAGGGGCCACTTTGATATTACCCAAGGGTGAACAGTTTGGTCAATGCTAATCATGATAATCAAAGGGCCCATGGGCATAGGCCACTCCCTCGGGTGTTATGCTATTGACAATGCAGTGATTGCCTAGAACTTATAGGTGTTGTAACTATATCTAAAACACTCGGACAGCTTATCCAGTTCCCCAAAGTTCTGATTCAAGGGGATGGAAGAGGTTGTGCTTTTCTTTTTTCATTGAGAATTTCGTACATGCAAACATTGAACTTTGATCAAATCTACCCTCCAATCCCTCCCCTAACCCTTCGGACCCTGCTTAATTCAAATTCATGTGCTCATATTCTCTCCCTCTCTCTCCCACCCTCTCTCTGTAAACCCACTGAGCCCACTTAATGCTGCCCATATGTATGTGGGTGTAAGATCATCTACTGAGGCATGGAAAAAAGTTAAGCTTTCTTCCATGAGTGTGGCCATAGAGAGGGCGTATTTTTGATGGACAAACATGTTTAAGAAACCCACTAAAAAGGGATCAACAATAACAAGTGCTCTCTCAATAGGAGAGAGAAGGGAGATGTCTGATACTAAGTCGTGACCTCCAAGAGGTCACTTTCCACCTCTCAGTTATTTTTAGCACAACAGTGCTCGACACATTTTAGATCCATAATATATTTTGTCGTAAACACAGTAGTCACGCTATAAGCTTATTATGTAACGGTAGTCTTTTTATATTATAAAATTGGCTGAAATTTTTAATTTTGTGTTTTTGGTAGTATGTAATAATCATACATAGCTCAACGACGACATTTTTATACTTGTACATGATGTAGTACAGTCATACTCATCCTGTTACTCTCTCTTTGGAACGTAGTTCTTTATTACCTCCTTTTGCCATCCTTAGGCTCTGACATGTGGTCGTGAGGGGCTCTGAAAAGTCAGTCCCATTCCTGGGTCTCTTGGGGGAAGTGGATTCACAATTTTCAAGACAAAGGCACACAATTGTACCTGGTTTATTTACTCTTCCTCTGAGTCTACCACCGGATCCCAAGGAGAGTCAGTGCCAGAGTGGTAGCAGGTTGGGAGGGTCCGAGTCTCTAGAAGGAACAATACATGTAATGGTACCCTTATACACCCCTCGTTGAATACAGAGATTTCCTCTATTAGTGAGATTGGAAATAATTTCAAGGAAAGAACTTTGAAATGATGTGTAGAAAAGGTGGGAGAAAATCAAATGATTAGCAGGTCTTCACTCTTCCCGGAGATGTCTTGTCTTCATGGTTAAACCATAATTTTCACAGGAATAGTAAATATGCTTTTAAATATTCAACTCAGCACAGTACAGAAGGATAACGCCGAGTCTTTATTATCTAACATCCCAAATGGGACTTCACAACTCGCATGTCTCAAAAAAGCCTAAAGGGAATCATATTTATAGCTTCTTTCTCATTTCTCTGCATTGAAAGCCTCTGATTTTCCTGCTCACCCTTCCTCCTTCACACTGGGAAGTCTGTATGAAGACATCCTTCTTGGCTAACAGCTGCACAGGGCCATTCACTTGTCCATGTGCCTCATACCCTTGTGACAGAAGCACAGAGGAGACCAGGGGAAATAATGATCTCATGTTGCTTTTCACGGGACAAATACTCCTGGATCATTTATGTCAATATCATTTCTTGTATTACATATCTTGTCCTTAATTTTCAAGCATTTTTCTTGCTTTCTTGGTTTCCCATCTTGTCTTGCTCCATGGTTCTGATCTCATGCACCTTCCCTGGGTCTTAAAATGGCTGTTTCCCCTTAGTGACGACCACCTGTCTATTTCTCAGAGGTCTTCTTGCCATTCTTGCACTGAGGCACTCTGAGTGGTCCCTTTTAGGTACCAGCTCTAAAGCAGGCATCCCTCCAGGTTTATCCTAGTTCAAGGTGACAAAGTTCTTGAAGAGGGAAAATTATCAATGACGCCCGATGAAAAATCCCAAGATGGAAAGAACAATTCGAAGCCACATTAATCACTTAAGGCTGTGGAAATTATGCTAAAGATACCAACTAGTCACTCAAAAGGAAAAAAAGTACTATATTATAATAAGCAATTTTGCTAATTTTCTGGTATGTTTTTCAAAGTGTATCCTCTTTTCCTTGTTGACTGCAGCCAGCTGATTGTTTCTGTCTTGCCTTTCAACATAGACAAAATTATGTCCCACTGTGTGCTTGGCAACTTCCTTTGCAATTGTCACCACAGAGAGGACTAACCATAAACTACCTGACAACTTCAATTTCCCCAGTGCATCTCAGGCCTTATGATTTATACAATTATAAAACATGGCATCATCTAGATAAACACTTTTTTTAAAAATTGCACTTAACATTACTTTGAATAGCTAAACATGTTTTATTTAAATTGAGAAAATAAATTAAGTGGCTATATATAATGCCAAATTTCAGACCAATATGAAACCAGATTGTCAAATATAAAGGTGTGAAAAAACGAGATTGAAATCGGCTATCTTCAGGGTACCTGGGCTTCAGAGATTTCATTGATTTAGCAAATAAATAGTCCGAATACCATTATGTGCTAGACACTGTTCCAAATATGAAGACATCAGTGTGTAAAATAAAGGTTTATGCTATTTGAAACTTGGATTTCAAATGAATGAAACAGACACTTTCAGTGTAAACACTAGTTTTTTAATTAGTATTGATGCAGAACCTTTTAAGAATTGAGACTTGTTTTATAAAAGGAAGTTACTAGATTTAGGCCTTTGAAGGCTATAGCCCATCTTTTACTTCTGTCCACTCTTCTTTCGAGCCTGTCATGATATGATGAACAGGGTTCCCTGTCACAAAGTCTGCCATGCCTTCCCCCACCAGATGGTCTGAGCCCCTTTGAAAATGTGAACCAAAGTAAACATTTTCTCTTAGAAACTGCACTTGTGGAGGTATTTTGTCACAGTAAGTTGAATGTGATTAACACGACTATGTAATGTGGACAATAGGAAGAAAGAAAAATACAAAGATGTTTGGGTGTGTAAAGAAAATAGATATGATTTAAAAAAGGATGGTCAGGGACACTAGGAAAATGGCTTCAGCAAACTGAAGAAAGAGATGGGCTCATTCGACTTAAAGAGGGGGAAGAATGGCTAGTGCAAAACCTCAAGGCGCAAACAGGTCACGCGTTTGATGAAGTTTAAGAAGGACAGTCAATCCAGAGCAGAGATGACAGCCCTAGAGACATTAGAGATGAATCCACAGAGGTCCTAGGTACTGGATTATGGATGGATGTTTATACTCTTGTAAGAATGTTAGCTTTAGTCTGGATTGATGGAACTCCCCCGCCGCCCATACCTCAGAATGGACATATTAAAAAGATCGTCTGTTAAAGGATCATTTCTTTGGATTGAAGGCTTTAATCCTTGATAAGTTCCTATATTGAAACCCCTATCTCCAGTGTGATGATGCTTAGACACAGAGCCTTGTAAGATCATGAAGGTGAAGCATTCATGATGAGGTTCATGGGATTATAAAGACGGGAAGAGGCATGGATGTACTTGTTTCTTCTCCCTCTGCTCTACGCAATGTGAGGATCCAGGAGAATGACTCTGTCTACATGCCATTATTAAGGCTCTGCCCAGAAGTCAGATCTGGTACATATTCCTGATCTTTGAACTGTGAGAAATGGAAGCCTGTTGTTTGTACTGCACGTTACTATAGTCCACATTGGCTAAGATGACCATTCTTGGTCCTGTTATTGCAACAGGGGACAGGATGGAAGCCAACAAGGAGGCTCTCACGAAGAGAAAGGTGGTGGTCTTGGGCCGGTGTCGTAGCAGAAGTGGTTGAATTCTGCATATGTTTTAGACAAAAAAAAAATTATTAAATAAAACAGGTTAGAAGTAGAGGGATGAGATAATGAGATTAAAGGTGGATTCTTAGTTTTATTTTTAAAAGAGACTTTTTTTCTTCTTTTAAAAAATTATGAACATGTAGCCGGGTGGTGGTGGCCCACACCTTTCATCCCAGCACTCAGGAGGCAGAGCCAGGTGGATCTCTGTGAGTTCGAGGCCAGCCTGGTCTACAGAGCGAGTTTCAGGACAGGCACCAAAACTACACAGAGAAACCCTGTCTCAGAAAAAAATTATGAACATGAATGTAGTGGTATTTGTGACTTGCCTGACATGAGTTCTGGGAACAAAACTCAGGTCCTTTAGAAGTACAAGCACTCTTAACTACTGATGCAGCTTTCCCCAACCCACTCTGCAGTTTTACAGGCTCAGCAATCTGGAGAATACTTAAGCCATCAACAGCTTTTATGGGTCAAGTTTTGGAAGTAAGATCAAGAGTTCGACATTCTGGAATTCAGTTTGGATTTAGTACTCACGTTTTCTTCAATTTCATGAGACTTTAAGTTCTAAAAATGTGTATTTTATTTGTTTTTGAGGCAGGATCTTACTGTGTATGTAGTTTTGACTGGTCTTGAGCTAAAATTCTCCCACCTCAGCCTCTAAATTGTTGAGATTCCAAGTATGGACTACCAATCACAGATTGTTTTATTATTTAGTTTATTTTTAGTGTGTGTGTGTGTGTGTGTGTGTGTGTGTGTGTGTGTATATATCTTTGTGTACTTGAGTGCAGGTGCCCATGGAGCCCAGAAGAGGGCACTGGATCCCTTGGAACTAGAGTTATAGGTAGTTGTGAGCTCCCTGACATGTGTTGGGAACTGAACTTACCTCCTCTGCAAAGGCATTGCACACGTTTTTTTTTTTTGGATTTACATTTTTATTTTTATGATAGTATACTTTGATCACAACACTTCTCCCTTTCCTTTCCTCCCTTAAACCCTTCCATTTATCCCTCCCTACTCTCCTTGAAATCATGTCTTAATTTTTTTTACTGATTGCTATTGCATATATATATATATATATATATAAGTATACGTACATAATATATATTCCTAAATATAACCTGTTCAGTTCATAGAATGCTATCAATATGCATGTTTTCAGGGATGACCATTTAGTTGAGCATACTCTTAATTGCAGAACCATATCTTCATCCCCAAAGTCCAACTTTGAAAGCAGCTCTATGATATTAAGATTCAAAGCATATTGTGAATTTAAGAACAGAAGATGATAAAACGACTAGGAAAAAAATGTTCCTAAAAGAATATTTGTATTCAGATGCTCTAGAGAGGGATAAGGGATGAGGCTATCTTTGTATGTAGCTTTGGAAGACAGTGGAGCCAAATAGTTTAATCAAAATTGAAATGTAAAAATTGCATAGTGACTAGATATAAGAAAATTTGGATTAAGCATTCTAGGAGTTAAGTTTGATGAATTCAAAACATTTTCTGGAATAATTTAGAAAATAATGTATTTATTATATATACCAGTTGACATTCTGAATTTGAAATTGATTTCAGCTAGGCATCTCGGGGTCTTATGTGGACTCACCTGTAAAATGGAACCCATAAACCTTCCTCTGGACCTTTAAAGGCTTAATTTCCAGGATTTGTGAGTAAGAATAAGCTACATTTGTTCAGTGTGGATCAGGGAATCTATACATATTAATTTTCCTTTGATTCTCTCTAGATTTGCTGGCTATGGGTGTGTACCAGAGTAAACAAGCATCAAAGGTCACCAACATGACTAAGGGAAAGTCAGAATTTACTAATATTTGAGATTCTTTAGTATTCTATTCTACTAAGCTTTCAATATCATGGCTGTCTGTTGCATGCCGTATACTGTTAACAGTTCTTGTTCTGGTTTAGAAGTTGTTTTCCCTAGTATGGAGTTGCTCCGTATATTACAAAGTAATATTTCTAGAATGCCACTGTAGTCCCTGTACCAAATCCCTTCCAATATTCAGATGCATACCTACATTTACAATTATATTCTGATCTTCATCAGAACATTAGCAAGTCTTGGGAATATTTTTGGTTCCACCTGCTTACTTCAAGGGTTCTATTAAAAGCCTTGTCTGGTTACATATAGTTATGAGTGAACATCTCTGACTTAGATAAGTGCATGAAAAAAGTTCAAAGTCAGACTATTTAAGTGTTCGCGCAATATCTATCTAGAGAGAAGAAATACAAGGTTGCCCACTGCATCTTCCATCTGTAGATACTTGTGTGTGACAGCAGCAGGGCACTTGCTTGTGGCTTGTGGCTTGTATTCCTGCCTGCGACCTCCCGCAGAGGGATACCATAAACTAATTTCGAGAATAGGGAAATATCACAGATTGATAAGGCATCACTTCTAAACTGGGGAAACTTCTGAAGACCAAACATGACCTTAATAAAAAAAAAAAAAAAAAAAAAAAAAAAAAAAAAAC
>CABHPP010131447.1:29467-47348 GCA_902168425.1 Peromyscus attwateri | reverse complement strand
AAGCAGAGCAGGGCTCAATCCTATCATTGAACTTCTCTGTGTTTCCATTTTGTCATATGAAAATCGTGTTAATAGTAATGCCTGCCTTCTTTGTGTTATTTATGCTTAAGTGAACCAGCACTTTAGAGAACTTAGCTTTGCTAATAAGCACCTAATGTTAAGCATCATGATCTTCATCTTCATAGATGATTTTAACTTTAGGACTTGAAAGTTCACTAAAGTAGTCTTTACGAATTATCTTCTAGGAAGAAATTTCTGATTTATGGTATGATTCTTTTATAATGGTCTGTCCTCTCATCCAAGATATGGCAACTGTAGTGATGTTAAAGTGGACATTTTCGTTCACAGGGTACCATTCTATCAACTGACTCACCCAAACTTTACTTATTTTATATTAGCCATCTTTTCTCATAAGCCTCAGCTGTGCATGACATGTGTTCTAAAAGCAACGGTGCTGACTGTTGACATCAATTCTAAAAAAGCATTTTTTGTGTCACACAGTCATAGATATGTCCTGGATTCTGTAAACAAAAGGAAAGCTTTGATTTGGGATGAGAAAATACACCTAGTAAAAATGTTGCATCGTGTATGCATTGAGCAGCATCTTGCACATACTTTCTCACTGATCACCACATGAAGTAAGAGAAGGACGCCTTTCAAGTCTGTTTCTAGACATTGATGAGGTATTGGGGTACCACATCAGGGTTGGCTCCTCTGCTGTTTCAATGCAGCCTGAAAGCTAAGAATGGTTTTCACATTTTTTAATGGTTAAAGGGACAATCAAAATAGAATAATATTTCATGATGCAACAACTATATGAAATTCAAATTCAAGCTTTCATTGATAGAGTTTTATTGGAAGGCAGCCTTGTCCAATCCTGTAAGTATTGCCCATGGCTACTCTCATATTGAAATAGCATAGCTGAGTAGTTGCCACAATCCCGCAATACAGAAAGTATTTTCTAACCCACTTTTTATAACAAAGCTTTGCTGAGCCCTGCTCTAAGAAGTTAAATGATTTCTGTAAATCACACTTGTAGGGGGAACTTTGAATCTCAAAGAACAGGCTCACAACTAGCTGTTCCTTTGTTTTATCGAAATAAAAAAAGCAATATTTTTATACTTTCGAAATCATTTTGGGGACTGACAAGCTTTAAAGCCTCCATTTCAGTCATGAAAAGCTTCAATTACAGATGCATGAGAAGTCCCTATCTGCAGATGTAACCTCTTGAGTGCAGCTGGCAGGAGCATCTCCTCTCACCACTAATCAGACAGTGCCATGCTTCTGCACCAAGCCACCCTCAAAGCTGAAGTGTAACACCTGCACGAAACTCATTCCTCCCAATGGTGCACGCTGAGATTTGCTCATGCCCTCCAAAATATCCACCAAGAGCAATACATCCCTTGGCAATCTAAGGACAATCAAAACAATACATCATCAGGAGAAAGGAGGATCTCTCTCACATAATGCCTTAGAAGTGGCTTCTCAACATCTTTTTGATGTTGAGTAACAATACCTTCTCTGTGTACTCAATATACAAAGAATGCTTTAGACACAAATACTGTGTCTGCTGCAAAACAGTTGGCTTACACTGAGCTCACAGTAATCTGGAAGACAGCCATCTGTTCTCAACAGGGAGTGACTTGTCTGGAGGATTTAAACAGGAGCAAGATGGCCAGTTTGGGCAGTTTCCCAAATATTACTTTGTTGACTGTTGATAGCCATTTTTTCTTATGAATTCTCAGAAAACTAAACAAATCTATATCCACACATAAATATTTTCAGATATGTAAAAATCCATATCATTTTTGAAACCCTTCAAATTTTGGAATAAGTGTTGTTGCTGAGAGCCAAGAATTGAATGCGTAATTTCTATCTAGAAAATACAGTATTTAATGTCCTTCCCAATATTGCATAGAGTAAATAGAAGACCAATTTTTCATTACCCATATGGCATTTAGGACGCCATATGCTATGATAGCTTATGTATATGACAGTGATTAATGAATGTGTCAAGAAGGGTAAACCATACATATACTACAGTAAGAAAACTTCTTAGAAAAACAGTGGTTATCCCTATTGATATTGTTACTAATAAAAACTATTGGATAGTCCAAAAAATATATTGGGCTGTCAGGGTCACTTCAAAGAGAGTGGTAATTAATACAGAACAGAAAGGGTGAGTAGGCAAAAGGGCTCTATTTGCCTTAGTTATATTTTTGCACTAGACAGGTAATAGCGACCACTGGATGCTCCAAAAGCAACTTGTAATTTATCCTGCTATTGCAGGGTTTAGCTTTTTTCAAGGTTTTAATGTTGAAATTATTTAAGACTTATAGAAAATTTCAAAAGTTTCCACAAACCCTTCACCCAGATTCTACAAAGTTAACATTTTATTGTTCCATCATTTTTGTAGATGGCTACAGAGATAGATGAGGAGATGGGTGTAATCATGTTTTTGCACCACTTGAGAGTTTGTTAGTGGCATGATACTCAGGTATCATTCAATAACTCAGTACTTACTGCTGAAAATCAAGGTTGTTCTCTTGCATAACCACAGCACAAATGGTCTAGGAATGTAGCTCAGTGACAGAGCACTCAACTAGCATGTGTAAAGCCCAGGATTCTATCCTCAGTTAAAAAAAATGAATTAATAATTGCTAATTGTCTGGGGAAGTATTTCAGATCCAGGATTCCATCTAGGGTCACAAATTGCATTGAGTTTTCATTTTTTTTTTTTTTTTAGTCTGTTTTACTTTGCAATCTCCAACCTGGTAACCTTTGGCAGTTTGGAAGAATCCAGGCCATTTATTTCAAAGAGCATATTTCTATTTGTAGCTTCTGATAGTTCATCGGCATTAATTCACCCTGTGTGCTGGGGATTCCGAGTGGATGTTTAACCCATTCTTAGTGCCTCATATCAGAGGGACATGGCACCTCTTGGTTAGACCACGAATGATAATGGCTTTGCACATATGGTTAGGGTAGTGTCTGCAGGGCCTCTCTACTCCACAGATTCTAGATGTCGCTTTTTCATCAATACAAATCTTTTATGAGCTTCCATTGTGACTATATGACATTCCATTTCTCTTCAAACTTTCAACCAGTAATTTTATCATATGTGGGTGATTCTTGTACAGCTTGGGGATTAACCTAAGTGGGGTGGCCGAGAATGAAGAAACACACAGAAAAGCTGGAATTAGATGAGCCATGTACTCTGATTGAGACAGGCCAACAACAGCACTCAAAAACTCAGTTTATTTATTTTACAGCAGACCAAGGAGGCAGGTTTAGCTAATCTCAGTAGGAGGTCTTTGCAGGGGACCAGGCTGTAAATACCCAAGAGGCAGAAGCTGTAACCAGCATTTTCCTCATGGGCCAGGGGAGGGCCTTACCATTTCCCTGAGTCTGATCTGAGGAAGACATTGCCATTCCCATGTTCCTGAGGTACTGGGATCCTTGGAATGGCTGTGCTCATGTCAACAACACACACTCACTCAGGACTCCATATGCTCCCGGCACAAAGCAATTATTATGAGAGAGGTTACCAGAGGTGATCTCTAATTGCATCACATCCATGTTCATTACTAAGGAAGTTTCCTTCTTGCTCATTCATTTATATATCTATTTATTTATGATAATACACTCACAAATATTTTATCAGGTGAATTTAAAACTAGAACTCTCATTGTTTATTCTGATGTACACATAGTGGGAGTTTCATTGTGAATTTCTTAGTGGACGGAAAGCAACCTGGACCGTTTTGTGGTGCCGTTCTCATGGTAAAAGGTGTTTTGCCAACAAAAGAAGTAAGATCTGGGACAACATCAGAGATGAGGAGAGCCTGGGCACAGGAAGGACCAAAGCGATTTTAGTGGCTCTAGGAAGGGGATAGCAATAGCATTGGTGTTCAAAGCTTTTTCTTTTGGGCCACCAACCAGCTCCCAAATCATGACATGGAGACTTAGTATTAGTTCTGAGTGCTTGGCCTAGCTTAGGCTCATTTCTGGCTAGCTCTTTTAACTTAAATGAACCTGTTTCTCTTTATCAACCTTTGGCCTCAGGGCCTTTTACTTTTCTTCCTTCTGCATATCTTACTTTCACTGTTCTTGTGTCTGGCTGGCTGGCGGCTGCCTGGCTTCTGGCTCCAGGTGTGTCCCTCTCATTCTCCCTCATTCTCTTCTTCTTCTCTCTTCTTTTCGAGCCTAGATTTTTCCTCCTATTTATTCTATCTGCCAGCCCTGCCTATCCCTCTCCAGCCCAGCTATTGGTCGTCCAGAATTTTATTAGACCAATCAGGTGCCTTAGGCAGGCAAGGCAAAACAAATACAACACATCTTTACATAATTAAACAAATGCTGGGTAAACAAAAGTAACACACCTTTACATCATTAACAAAGGCAGCAGAAACAAATGTAACATACCTTTGCCTAGTTAAAATAATATTCCACCACACACTGGCATGAAGTATAAAGGTGAAGGAAGAAGAGGGTGGGCCTAAGGAACAGCTGTTGAAGAAGTGGAGAGCACAGAGGCAGAGGGCAGAAGGCAAGGGAAGGCAAGGAACCTATGTAGGGTGTCAGCACTTTATTTTTTTTTTTTCAAGGCAACCTTTATTTTTCAGAACACAAACAGAATATCTCACAACAACTGTGAAAAAACAAATCCTTGGGCTATATAAGCATATGTGGTGCTGCTCAGTCATATATATAATAGTTCCACAATTTTTTTCTCTTTTAGGAATCAACATACAGTTTTCTACAGTG
The DNA here is from genome assembly GCA_902168425.1 of Peromyscus attwateri. Lineage (NCBI taxonomy): Eukaryota > Metazoa > Chordata > Mammalia > Rodentia > Cricetidae > Peromyscus > Peromyscus attwateri. Next base: position 42,582 of record CABHPP010131447.1, on the reverse strand, counting down.
GGTAAAACAATTTACATTCCTACCAATGACATCATGTTGTTGCTTCTATTCAGTTTCCTTGCTAGGTAACACAGGTACCCCGATAATCCATTGTGATTTTGATTTGCATTTCCCTGACAACAATTGACACTGAACACTTATTCATAAACTTGGCCACCATTTCTGTCATTTTGACAAGGCAGCTACTCAGTTCTTTTGTGCATTAATTAATTTATTTATTTTTTTAATTCTATGACATAGCCTTTATTTAACTTGTTCTTCCATTACCTAATGTGTTCCCAGATAAACATACTATTGCTCCTTTACACTCTCCAGTGTCTGCTCATATCTCACCTTCTCACAAAGGCCATCTGTCAGCACTTTAAAACAGACATGGAACTCAGAGAAAAACACAGCTAATAACTTGACTTGGGCATTGTCAAAGAATGAGGCTGTGGAACTGAGCAAACTTCCTTTGCAGGAGTGGAAAGACAAATGGAAGAGAACAGGACAACATCAGGGAATTTCTAAAATTAAAATGTCGGTTGCAGAGTAAGAGTAAGATGCTTACTTAATAATGGAATACCAAAATTTCTATCCAGGCATTGTGGTACATAACTGTAATCCCAGGTCCTGAGAGGCTGAGACAGAAGGATTGCCATGAGTTCTGAGGCCAGTCTGGCCTACATACTGAGTTTCAAGTCAGCCCTGAATAGAGAGTGAGATCTTGTCTCAAAAAAATAAAACAAAACCCATCCAATGGGTCAAACAAATAACACATACAAAGGAATAGTACATAGGACCTAATGACCTAGCTAGGAACCACCCCTAAGAAAGTGGGTTCACCTGAGATAATACACTCTTCCTTCCCAGAATTCCCACCTCCCAGCACAGTCCCTCCAAGCCACCACAAGGTTCTGTTGAGTCTGCCCATATTTCCGAGTCCTGACTTCAAATGATGTAACTTCTCATTCTTCTTCTCCTCTGTTGTTCTTCTGGGTGCTGACCAGAGCTGAAGTATGCTTTTTCTGGTACTTTGGGTTTTCTAACTCTTTCTCTAAATATCCCCTTCTTCTCTGCTATGTGGTTAACCTCCATGTTGGCTTAACTCAATGGCATGGCTTTTTTCTTCTCTATTCTTTCCATGAAGCTGCTGAAATTTACAGCTTGCCTGCCTGGTGTGTTTTTCTTTTAAACTCTAATGAAATTGTCTTCAAGCTTCCACTTGAAGTCCATCTTCAAATTCTTTTATGAACCCCAAGAGGGGACCCCAATGTCCCCAGAATCATGACACTGCTACTTCCACTAAATTAGCATATCTGTTGACTGGGTGTTTGGCTCATTGGAAGAATACATGCTCAACATGCATGATATTCTAAGATCAATATCCAGAATTACACATGTAATAATAATTACTAGAAACAAATGAGTCCACAGAAAGAAATCATCCCTTCTATCAGCCTCCTCACAGCGTTCTTCCTGCATTAACCTCTGTCTCCCTATGTAAATTGGCAAATTCCAGGTCCTCAGCGCTGTTGTGATTTCATTTGATTAAGTTCCCACCACCCTTGCTTTCGTCCAGTCTTCCATGGCCCATGGGTCTCTGCACACAACCCATTTAGCCCCATGTTAGAACAGACTAGAGATCAGTTAATTCTTCCCAAGCCAATACTTTCAGAGCATTCAATGGGGACCCTTCCAAGTAAACCAGACTTTCAAATTTAGATTCATTACGTGCTCACTATGGCAGCCACAGAAGCATGGCAAGTGACCAGCCACGAAGCGAATACTGATGTGGTCCTTTCTTTCAAAATAGTAGCTTTCATTACTGTTGGGTGTTTTTCCTTTAAATGCTAATAAAATTGTCCAATAGAATGCAGGCTTAATGACTCCCTGTCAGCTTGGCCAAACACCAAGAAATGCACTACAGTTCAAAACCCTTCCTATCTAAGTCTGTTTCTTTCTCTATCTTCTGCACCATGGAATGAAGTCTCTCTTCCCTCTATGGGCACTTGACTTACTCCTATTTATTTCTATTTTTCCATTTTGATCTATTAATTAGAATTTTCAGTGTGCTCAGCCATCATTATCACAATGCATTCCTAACAATTTTGTTGTCATTTTGTTCTTTTGCTGTGATAAATATTCTGACCAAATCAACTTAGGGGAGGAAAGGTTTTATTTAGCTTACACTTCTAGGTCACAGTCCTTTTTTAATAGGAACTCAAAGAAAACCTTGAAGCAGAAACCATGGAGAAATGTTGTTTGCTGGCTTGCAGGTTCATGCTAAGCTGGCTTTCTTATAAAATTTAGGACTACCTTCCCATGTAATGGTACAGCCCACAGTAGGGTGGGCCCTCTTACATCAGTTAAAAGTCAAGACACTCCTCCACAGACATATTCACAGGCTATTTTGACCTGGGCCATCCTTCAATTAAAACACCCCTCTCTGATAACTCTATACTGTATCAAATTGACAGTTAAAGATAATGTGGCTGGGCGGTGGTGGCGTACGCCTTTAATCCCAGCACTCGGGAGGCAGAGGCAGGTGGATCTCTGTGAGTCTGAGGCCAGCCTGGGCTACCAAGTGAGCTCCAGGAAAGGTGCAAAGCTACACAGAGAAACCCTGTCTCGAAAAACCAAAAACAACAACAACAACAACAAAAAAGACAATAAAGATAATGTGTCTCTGCTTGTGACCACTACTCAAAATCATTTCTACTCTTCTAAATCCTTAGTTCTCAACATTCCTAGTGCTGCGACACTTTAACACAGTTCCTCATGTTACGGTGACCACCAACCATAAATTATCTCGTTGATACTTCATAACTGTAGTTTTGCTACTGTTATGACTTGTCATGTAAATACCTGATATGTAGGATATCTGGTATGAGACCCACAGGCTGAGAACCACTGCCTTAGAGCTGACCCTTCCCCTGTTCTCAGACTCTTCTGAGAAGTCAGGGATGTTTAGCATGAACACAAGCTTCTCTTGTCAGCTGTTCCTTTCCCTTCAGGACTCCTCTGTACTTGCACTGATTCTTCTCTTCTATATTCCAGGTAACATAGGATTTTCCGCCTTTGAATTTTTGATCTTGTCTAACTATTGCATTCTTGATCTTGTCCCCATTTCTGTCCTTAGGCCAAAGCAATGGTTGAGTCCTCCATTCTAAGAAGAAAGCTTCTTTCAGAGCTTTGCTCTGTCTTCATCTCACTGCTGAGCTTTGGAAAAGTGGAGATTGTATTCACTACATCACTCATCTCATCTTACTTGTGGATAGATTTTGGTCTGTCAGTGGCCTGCTCTGACCTGTTGAAAGGTTCATGGAGGGAGGAGGAGGAATGAAGAAGTATTAGATAGACATATAGATCTAGACGGAGAGAAAGACAGAGACACAGGATAGCTTCGGGAGGGCCCTAGGTCAATACTCAGTCACCTCAACTTGATTCATGATGGACTTTTTATACATCAGCAAGGGGAGGAGCAAAAGACCTCCCCCTTTCAAGGTCAAGGTATAAAGTACCAACAAGTGTAAATCCTTCAAAACACCTGGTAATCATGTCCTTGGCCAAATCATTCCATTATGCAGCCTTGCTGGGCAAGGCAAGCTCAGACTTTCTGACCTTGAGTAAGGCCTTACTAGGGAGCCTCTTTGGGCCCCCACTTTGGTCCATAGTACTTTATGGACATTGCTCTCTGAAAGACAATGCTGGCTTCTGACCTCTTTGCTGTCAAGCACCTGTTTACCCTTTGTCTTAAGGCAGCTTTAGGTTTACAGCAAAATTGAGAAGGATGTATGGAAAATCCCCCCACATATGCCTTCCTCTGTAAGCATACAGACTCCCTCATTGCCAATACCCCCTACATGATACACTTGTTCATAATGAGAAACCTACATTAACCCATCATAACTCAAGCTTCACAGCTCACACTTGAGTTCACACTCAATGCCATGTATCTTGTGAGTTTGGACTTGTATGATGACATGGCTCCACCATTGGGGTTTCATATAGGCAATTTCCCTGCCCTGAAGATTCTTTGTGCTTTGCCTCATTTTTTTAATGCTTTCTAGCTTTTAATATTTCTTCACACTTTGAATGGCTTTGTGTTTTAAGTTAATAAGAGAAGTTGTATCCTGAGAGTTGACTAGAAATATTGCCTAAAATATCCACAACCTCACTGAGTTCACATAAGTTTAATAATACCAAATAGCATAATTATGGGAATCTTGCCAAAAAGTGGTGAGTTTGCAAGGGCTGCATGAAAAACCAGGCAGGAGGTAGACTAGGATGCTGCCTGTCCTTCCTTGCCTTGTTGGTCTTTCCAACAAAGTCTTGACAACCTTACTTTAGGGTTTAGCTCAGTTTTTCCTTTCTTTATTTAAATGCTGCAAAAACAGTTCTGGCCAAGACACATGTGTTGTTAGAATTTTACTCTTTTTGGGGGGCCCACCACCCAGCTTTCAAATAAATCACATATGGAGACTTATTTTCAATTATGAATGCCCGGCCTTAGCTTGGCTTGGTTTCTAGCCATCTTTTCTTGACTTTAAATTATCCTGACTATCTTTTGCCTCTGGGCTTTTCCCATTCTCTTACTTCTGTAAATCCTACACTTCTTCTGTGGCTTGCTTTGTAGTTGGGTGGCTGGCCCCTGGAATCCTCTTTCTCTGGCTCCTAGCTAGCTCTTTCCTCCTAGTTTTCTTCTATATATTCTCTCTGCCTTCTGACCCTAACTATCCTTTCTCCTGCCTTGCTATTGGCCAGTTCTCTATTAGACCATCAGATGCTTTACACAGGCACAGTAACACAGCTTCACAGAGTTAAACAAATGCAACATAAACAAAAGTAACACACCTTAAAATAATATTCTACTACACACATGCAATGGGAGGATACTACCTGGAGTCTAGATGCTTCACTGTGTTTCTATAATATAGGAAAACATATTCACAGAGTTGTAGTTTGGTATGTCAAAGACCATTTTAATCAATGATTTCACCAGTGTACAGTAATCATATAAATAACAGGTTTCATTGTGACATTTTTACATATACGTATCACATACTTTGTTCATAGTCCTGCCTTCCCCATTCACAGCTCTTACTTCTGTCCTTTCATACACCCCCTTGAACCCCTTGTTCTTTCCTGTCATCCTCATTCCCCAGAGACTGAGTGAAAGGAAACATGCAATACTTTTCTGAGTATGGTTTATTTTTCTTCATACAATGAGCCAAAACTTGGTCAGTTCCTGTGGTGGTTTGAATAGGTATGGTCCCCATAGACCCATGCATTTGAACACTTGACCCATAGGGAGTGACACTATTAGGAGGTGTGGCCTTGTTGGAGGAAATGTGTCACTGTGGGTCAGGCTTTGAGGTCTCCTATGCTCAAGCTATGCCCAGTGTGGCACACAATCTCCTTCTGCTGTCTGCGGGTCAAGATGTAGAACTCTCATCTCCTTCTCCATCACCATGTCTGCCTGTGTGCTATCATGTTTCCTGCCATGCCTCTCACCATGACAACAATGGACTAAACTTCTGAAACTGTAAGCCAGCCTCAATTAAATGTTTTCCTTTATAAGACTTAATCATGGTGTCTCTTCACCGCAACAGAAACCCAAACTAAGGCAGTTCTCAACTTTTTAGACTTACCATGTTGCCTAAGTAAAATTATTCATAAAGGTTGGAACTGACAAAGGATCATGATCCATTTTAGTACCATGTGTTCCGAATGGATGTGAAGACATGAGTTCAGTGACTAGCAGCAGTCTTCTGGGTCAGAACAATCTCAGCCTTGACTACATGCTACTCTGCTTCAAGGTATGAGCCATTGGGCAGGGCCAAGAGACCTCCATTTTTAGCTTATGAAATGTTGCTCTAGAATAAATTCTGTTTTGTTAACTCTGAGCTCCACAAAACATTGCACTGGACTCATTTATTCTTATGTGCAGTGTTAATATGCTCAATAACTGAACAGCTCCCCATGGGACAATGTCCTTATAAGACCTTGTACCTATTGTGCACAGGGTTACATTCAAAGATGCACTGTCCCAGCAGTCACTTCTATGACCACTTTCCTTGGTGTCACACTTTTATGTTTTTAATAAGTGGGTTCAAACTCATTTGGAACTTTGTATTAGAAAAACATATCATTTTCCTTTAGAAAATTCAATTTTCAAATTTTTCAATTAGGCAGATAAATTTTTCAGATTTCAGATTATATATCATTTGGGTCATAAAATAGCATAACAATGGCAATGTTGATTCAGATCTGTTTTCAAAATTTTCCTTTTCAAAAGAGTTCTCTTCTCAGCCCTCTATATCATCTCTGGCATAGACAAGATTTTAAAAAATATTTTAAATGAATGATACCCTTGGGTATGACAAGTGTAGTTGTTTTAACCTATTTAAGTGGCCAAAAATATGTTGTGCTAGGAGAAAGCAAAGGCGATCTCTTCTATATTCTTTTCATTTAGTCAGGCTTTGGTTGTTTTAGTCTGGGGGAGTTGTAGTCATTCAGACACAGTTCCCCTTGGGACCTGTTCCTGTGTGGCCTGAAGTCATGTGACCCTGCTCTGGCCCTGCAGGCCCCTTCATGTACAAACAGGTTGATTTGGATATGCTGAAAGCAAGCAACTCATTGCTCCCATCTCCCCAGTGAGTCTTACTTTATGCTCAGGATACCAGGCTCGACAGGCCATCTCACAAACAAGATTAGAACACCCAAGCCAATCTCCACAGTAAATAGTTGTTTAGCCAATTTTCTTCATGCTTTCTTTGGACCCATCTTCATCCTGGAGACCTTTGTGAATTCCAACTATGAGTCACTGCCTAACACATTAGGTGCTTCAAATCCATCAGAGTGAATTCAGGTCAAGACATTCAGATCCAAGATTCCCAGCTTTGCTTGCCAAGTCCTTGCACAGCCTCTGGATTGACCTGGCTTCATGCAGATAAAGAATAGACACAGCTTACAGATACAGAAAAGCTGAGATAAGGTGGTCTGGGTTCTCTCATGGAGAAGCCACAGCACCTCGGAAGCTTAGTGTGTATCAAAGAGGCAGGTTTAGCAAATCTTGGTAGGGGGACTCTCTGTAGGGGAGTAGTTTCCAGGCTGTAAATATCTGGGGAAAGAGAACTACAGCGGACATGCTCTGCACACTCTATTGGACATATTCTGCACACTCAATTGACATTCACATTCAGAGCAGAGGAAGCCTTTGCCACCCTTCCAAGCCTCACTGCGGGGGAGAAGGCTTTTCCGATTTCCCATGTGTCAGAGGCTTTGGTCATGTCAGCAACACACATCCACTTAAGACTTCACATACTCAGCACTTCCTCTGCTCCCCACAATTTCTATCATCTCACAGCATGGAGATGGATAGAAGGATCCATCTTTGAAGGATCATTTTGCTAATACATCCTCTGTCTCTTTATTGTACGGAATTCCAAACACTTCTCCATGGGCCAGGTATAGTGGTGCATGCATTTTTTTTTAATCCCAACACTTAGTGGGCAGAAGCAGGCAGATCTCTGTGAGTTTAAAGCCAGTCAGGTCTACACAGTAAGTTCCAGGCTAGCCAGCCTACATAGTGAAATGCTGTCTCAAAACACAAACAAACCCAAATGCTCTCCAATGAAGGAGAGGGTAGTAGGCAATAAGGCCTTAAAGAGAAGGGAAAAGAAAATTCTGTCCCTCCACATTGTTGAGGTCTGGATTTCTCACATGCTCCACATTTTGTTGTTACAGTGATCTGTTGCTGATCTTCTCCTGTGATTTCATAGAATGTTAGGTGCCACTTAGTATGTGTCATGCACATGCACTGACCCTTGCGAGGTTGACATTCTGTGCTTGATTCTAGGGTCTTGGTGAGAACCGCCTACCTTGGTCAGCAGTACCATTCCAAGGTGATGTGCACATGCTCAAGTCTTCACTTGCTCCCATGTGAATGTGTCTGGGCCCCTCTTTGCTGGAACATAGTGGTAGCTTTAACTTATGAGACCAAAAGAGAGGAGATTTGTGAGGATTAGAAATAAACCACTAGAGGAAACCAATGGCACAGAAATGCTTCACACCATGAGAAGATGCAGCAACAGCGCTTGTGCTGTACACGATGCACACAGCTTGAGAGCAGCTATAAAAAACACCAGAGGAAAAAGTACGTTTCTGAAAAACAGCTGAAAGGAAGCTCAAATTCCTCATGTGCGGAATAGAACTTCTGGAGAAAAATTTCTGGGGCTAAGAGAAGGAACCCACACTGCAGTTCAGACTTTGGATTCTGAACTAAGATTTCTGTAGGCCTCATCCTTCTTATGGTATCCACAAAAGCTCTCTCAGTATAGCCCATGGTGCCCTTGTCTGCCAATTCCCACCAACTAGAGGGACAGGGAAAATGAGCAAGGCTCCCATGCCCATCCCCCAATCAGCTAATTACATAAAGCTGAATGCAGGCAATGAATAATCCAAATTCAGTCCTTAGTCTAAGATGCATATTTATGTCTTAACACAGCTCAAAGTAACTTGTGACTTATTGTGCATCTCTGTGATTAATCACAAACATTAAATTATCATATTGTCTTTGAAATATAAACCTACTTAAGACATGGCTATTTAGAATTAAGCAGAGTGAAAATAAAGTAATAAGCCCCTGTATTGATGCCAAGCAAGTTATCTGAGACAGTGTCGTATTACCATTGGTAAGGTTAGAAACCCACATTTTACAGATAGGTTTACCTGACAGATTTAGAATTCCTCTTTGATACTGACAGAATAACCTTTCTTTATTGGGTCTATTAGTTACTTTCCATTTTGCTTTGATGAAATAGCTCATCAAAGCAACTAAAGACAGAAAATGGCTTACAGTTCCAGGGAATTTTTTTTTCATTTTTCTTTATTAAGAAATCTTCCAGGGGCTGAACAGGTAGCTCAGCAGTTAAGAGCACTGACTGCTCTTCCAGAGGTCCTGAGTTCAATTCCCAGCAACTACATGGTGGCTCACAACCATCTGTAATGAGATCTGGTGCCCTCTTCTGGTCGGCAGGCATACATGCAGGCAGAATAAACAAACAAACAAACAAACAAACAAAAAAAAAAACCATGTTTGGGCTGGAGAGATGGCTCAGTGGTTAAGAGCACTGCCTGCTCTTCCAGAGGACCTGGGTTCAAGTCCCAGCACCCACATGGCAGCTCATAACTGTCTGGAACTCCTGTTCCAGGGGATCCGACACCCTCATACAGACATACATGCAGGTAAACACCAATGTACATAAAATAAAAATAAATTATTTAAAAAAAAAAAAAGAAATCTTCCACTCACTCTATATAACATCCACAGATCCCACCTCCTCCCTCCTCCCACCCATCCCCAGCCCTCTCTCCCAAGCCATCCCACATCCCCACATCTCCCAAATCAAGGTCTCCCATGGAGAGTCAGGAGAGCCCAGGACACTGAGCCTAGGCAGGTCCAAGCCCCTTCCCACTGTACCAAGGCTGCACAAAGCATCACACCACAGGCACCCAATTCCCAAAAGCTTGCCCATGCACCAGGGATGGATCCCAATCCCCCTGCCTGTGTGCCCCCCAAACAGTTGGAGCCAAACAACCATCCTCTGTATCCAGAGGGCCTAGTCCAGTCCCATAGGGGCTCCACAGCCACCAGTCTACAGGTCATGGGCTTCCAAGGGAATTATTTATGAGGTAGAAAGCATAGTGGCAGGAACAGGAAGCCAGCTCGACACGTGGCATCCACACTCAGGAAGCAACAAGAGCGAATATGGAGTGGATGGGGCCATAAAATGTTAAGGCTCTTTCTCAGTGATCTGCTTCTTCCAGGGACTCCACCTCCTAAAGGTTTCATGACATTCCCACAGCACCACCAGATGGAGACCAAGGTTTCAAACATTGATTTGAAACATTTCACAGTCTAATCCCAGCATTCTTAGACTAATGTGAAGCTTATTACACTCAGTCTCTTTTATGGTGCTTATCTTGAGAGTATAAAGTCCTAGAGGGCAATGACTGCACATTTTTGTTGATTGATTGTATTAGTCTGGTTTCTGTTGCTGCAATAAACGTTATGACCCAAAGCAAGTCTGAGAGGAAGGGTTTCTTTCAGCTTACAGTTTATAGTCCATCATCCCGAGAAGTCAGGGCAGGACTTAAGAGCTGCAGGCAGACATTGATGGCACACCCACAGTGAGGTGAGCCCTCCCACATCAATCAACCAAGAAAACTGGCTTGCCTACAGGCCAATCTGATGGAGGCACTTGCTCAACTGAAGTTCCTCTACCTAAATAACTCTAGATTGTGTCAAGCTGACCAAAACTAACCAAGGCAGTGGTTTAAAATGTTTCCTAACTGGTATGGTATCACCAGGGATTTTTCTCTTAATCATTTACAATGCTTTCATCTGGAATTAACAGAAAATCCACTTCAAGCTGCCCAAGCAACTCATGATATGGCTTATACATGATATAGTAATAGACAAGTAACCCAGGCAGAGTCAGGGAATGTTGCCAAGGAGCTCACTACCATAACCAAAGTTTTTTCCATGTTTCCAAAATGCTACTCATAGAATGTAACTTTGGCTAAGAGGACAACTTCTCCTGTGGATTAAAGACGTGGCCTCCTGTTCCAGACTTCATATGCTGATGTCTGGGTGTGATGAACATGTAGCTATTTTTTTCCCCATCTATCTCTTTCTAGAGAGCAGCATTTTACAGGAACCCTTTGAGTTCTTTCTTGAGGAACAGAACAACATGACCACTGCAAAAACAATATCACTGGCAAAGCACGTACGATTAACAAAATCTAATTCTGAGGTTTAGCAGGGTAAGATGCACAACTATACCAATTAAGGTTCATTTGGCTGTTGTGTCATGGAGAATTAAACTAATTGAGGCTTAAATAAGAAAGAAAATTTCCCACATGAAAGTATGATATCTGCCATCCACAGATGACTCAAAACAGCAACCTTAGTTAGTTTGTAAATCTGAAGATAACTGAGGAACTCCTCTGAGCTAGACTTGCAGGGCTAGTGGTTGACTCAGCTGCAGGTCATACTTCCTGGAAGTACGCAGTCTTTATCTACCCACACTCTCAATGGAGAGGTAGTCTGGTTTATCCTTATTCATATCTGAAGCTGACTAGGCTGGGGTCATTTTCAGAGAAGGGTCCTGAAGAACAAGCAGAAACAGGCAGAACTTCCTGTTACTGAATAACAAGCCTCTCCATGTATCATTTGTCCGAGGCAGATGTTAGCTTCTGTTTGTATGTCACATTTTCTTTCACCCGCAGGCAGGGAGCAGGTGAGTGACTGCTTCTGAGACTTGGCTGGCTATCAGCTGGAGGAAGAGGGACAGAATTTTATACAGAGTAAAGATGTGACAAGAGATCAGAAGGTGACCCCTGGAGTTCTAAGGCTCCCTGAGTGAGGACAACCCCTTTTGGAACAGCCCTGCAGGACAGCACTGGGGTCTTCCTCTCCATATAGATGGTAAGAGTGCAAGTCCAAAAGCATCATGCTAGCACGTATGCCAAGGAGAGAGCACCGGGTGATTAACACCTTTGCTTTCTCTTCAGTCCTATCTGCCTTCTACAATTAGTTCAATTTGACAGGGAAAGGAAATGGTTCTATTTATTTTATGTGAATGAGTGTTTTGCCTTTTTAATGTGTCTGTGAACTACCTTGGTACAGTATCTTGGAGTACAGAAGAGGTTTTTGGAACTAGAGTTACAAATGGTTGTGACCTACCATGTGAGTGCTGAGATTTGAACCCACCTTGTCTGGAAGAGCAGCCAGTGCTCTTAACTACTGAGTCATCTCTTCAGTCCTCAAGTGGCTCTATTTTTCAGTAAGCATTCTTGCCTTCTTCTCACCCAGAACTGTTTCTGCAGAGCCCACCCACTGTGAATAAGAACCACATAGCTTCTAAAGGCACCTCTATATCCTATCCTCTTCAAGACCATGTGGCTTTGAATTCACCATTTGTTGGGTTTTGTATTAATGCTTTTGCTCTTCTCTATGCCCATATGCAACTGACATGGACTCTAAATTCCAGCAGAGCAGAGAACGAGACTGAGTGTCTGTCACATCAAACATTCAGTTAAAGAAGTCATTGGGCACAATTACATACATCCTAGATTTAAAAGATAACTACAAAAAGACTCTGAAATTGGAAGCATAAAGTCATAATAAGTATTTCTATAAACCAGGATTCATTTGTGTTTAATACTTAAATATGCTTAAATTGACACATAGTAACTGCACTTATTCATGGTGTGGGATTGGGATTCTTTATCTGGGATTAATAAATTTAGGTGTGAAATAATGACACATTTTTCCAAATTCCACCTGAAATTTAATAATTTCTTCAATTAATAATGCAAACAAGATAGAAATACATGGGGCTTTGTTATCGGTGAAGATTACTGACATTTCATAACATCTTTATTGTTTTAGAAAATGTAATGTTTTGATTCACCTATAGTTCAAAATTACAGGGGATTTGGTATATAATTTATACAGCAACTCCTGGGCTAGTGTTTGACTAAATGCAGTACTCCAGCCTAGCCATGCTGATACTGGAACCATCCCCTTCTCCCAGTGTGTTCTTGCTTTTCCTATTTCCTTGGCCTGAAAATCTCTACATTTGGTCCCTGCTTCTCATCATTCATCATTGAGGTATTTTTAAAAAATCTGCTAAATGAACAAAGCAGTGAATCTCCCAACTCAGATGTCTCCAGTGCCCTGGACTGTGGCAATCCGAGGTAGCCGTGGCCTCCCAAATGTCCTGAAGTGCCGTATTAGGAGCTAAATTCATGTGCTCTTTCTGTGAACTGAGCAGGTTAGCCTTTTCAGCCTTTTAGCCACCATAGGAGGAATCTTGGGGTATTCTCTCCCCTCCTTCACACTTTGGACTATGTGTAGAAGGTAGGGTAGGTTTGGAGTCTGACTGGGCTTCTCATAGCAGAATCATCTTTCCTGAAGAGCCAGTTCATACCACGAGGTTGTTTCTCTGTCTGCATTCATTTACCACTTTTGGCTGAAGTTGGGGGTGGTGTTAAAGTGGGGAGGGAGCCGGGCGGTGGTGGCGCACGCCTTTAATCCCAGCACTCGGGAGGCAGAGGCAGGC
>CABHPP010131447.1:5596-29457 GCA_902168425.1 Peromyscus attwateri | reverse complement strand
TGGTGGCGCACGCCTTTAATCCCAGCACTCGGGAGGCAGAGGCAGGCGGATCTCTGTGAGTTCGAGGCCAGCCTGGGCTACCAAGTGAGCTCCAGGAAAGGCGCAAAGCTACACAGAGAAACCCTGTCTCGAAAAAAAAAAAAAAAAAGTGGGGAGGGACTGGTTTTGTTCCCTTCTGTAGCTCCTGAACCTCAAACAGTATCTGTTGTACCACAGGAGCTTAATATCCACTGCCTGATCTTTGGACTAAAATTTTGTTTATTTATTGCTATTATTTTTATATTTTCTTTTTATTTTAAGTGTGTAAGTATTCTGCCTGCATGTATGTATATGCACCATATTCTTGTTCAGTGCCTACAGAGTCCAGAAAAGGTTGTCTGATCCCCTGGAAATGAGTTACTGGTGGTTGTAGCTGCAATATAGATGTTGGGAACCAAATCCAAGTCCTCTACAAGAGCAGTAAGTGCTCTTAACCACTGAGCCATCTCTCCAGACCCAGGCTAAACTTTTGTTCATTCCATTAGATGTTAGAGGAAGAAGATCTTATGATTCTGCTTTGTTCTACTATTTTTACTTCTCTTGCTTCCATATTCAGAAATGTAATTGCTAAAAGATGTGTTTTAACTTTAAATGATGCATATGTGTGTCTCTGTGTAGTGTGTACATGTGAATGCAAATGCCTGCAGAGGCCAGGTGCAGTGGATCCCCTCTGGAGCTGGAGTTATAAACAGTTATGAACCACCAAATGTGGTTACTGGGACCCAAATCACATTATATCGGTACACAAAGATGTTTTCAATCATCATCATCCTTCTTCACCTTTTTCTTCTCTTCTTCCTCCTTCTCTGTCTTATTTTTGTCTGTTTTATGTATGTACTATGTGTATGTACTATAGTTTATTTTATTAACCCATCATCTGTGATGGGCATTGAGATCTGCTTCCAATATTTTACCAGTACAAATAATGCTCCACAGAATTGTTTATTGTGTTTTTTCATATTTTTTGCATCTTCAGGGTCAATTGCTTGGGTTGGGAATTCTTGATCTAAATACATGTGTGTTTTTTATAGGTACTCTATATCCCTTGATGGGAACTATGCCCTTCTTTACTTCCTCAGAGATTCTGAAAGTGCTTGTTTTTGCACAGTCCCACCAATCGTGTGCCTTAATCAGTCTTTAGAATGTTTGATAATCTAACAAGACAGAAACAATCTAATTAACTGGTTCTCAATGTATGGATCATGACCCCTTAGGAGACAACATATCAAATATTTACATTACAATTCGTAACAGTAGCAAAATTACAGTTATGATGTAGCAATGGAAATAATTTTACCACAACATGAGGAACCGTATTAAATGGTCATATGTTGTGGAATATTACTTTAAGATGTGTTATATTCATTTATGCTGTGGAATATTTGTTTAATGATGTGAAGATAAAGATGTGTTGCCTTCTTTTATGTTGAATTTGCTTAACTTTGTAAAGCTGTGTTACTTGCCTGTCTAAAACACCTGACTGGTCTAATAAAGAGCTGAATGAGACAGAAGAAAGGATAGGTGGAGCTGCTAAGCAGAGAGAATAAATAGGAGGAGAAATCTAGGCTCAGGGGAAGAAGAGTGAGGAGCGAGAAAAGGAGAAGAGGAGGATGCCAGGAGCCATCCAGCCACACAACCAACCACGGAGTAAGAAGGAAAGAAAGATATATGGAATAAAGAAAGGTAAAAAGCCCAGAGGCAAAATGTAGTTAAAGAGAAACAGAATAATTTGTTAGAAAATCTGGCTAGAAACAAGCCAAGCTAAGGCTGGACATTCATAAATAAGAATAAGTCTCTGTATTTATTTGGGAACTGGGTGGTGGGCTCCCAAGAGAACAACAACAACAAAAACCCAACTACAGCCACAGCATTAGGAAGGCTGAGAACCTGGTCTAATGCTAAGTGAAGGTTTGCTCTCTTATTTGGCTCATCTGTCACCTGTCACCTCTTCTGTGGATTCTTGCTTTGTATAATTACAGAAGATAAGTTGATCATTTTCACCTCTATATTCATTACATATGGTGGTCCCACCCTCCCATCCCCTTTCCTCCACTGAGCTGTGATAGTGTTGGCTTCTTGCTCCTTGAACTCCAGGTATCAGCCAGGCTTCTGCAAAGAAGCAGAGTCCATGCAATATTCATCTTGACAGCAACTGCAAGATGGCTCTTCAGAAGTAAATGTATTGCATGGGATCTATATAGATAGATACATTGATCATTATATAAATATAGAATTTATTAATGTCAACATTTCTATATCTCTATAAATCTACATGCATACTATAATATCTACATCTTTCATTCTATATTTATCAGTCAGTTGATTGGTAGATATATGCATAGACAAAAAATTTAATTTGAGAATTTGGTTCATGCTGCTGTGAGCTGGGAAGTTTGAAATCCCCAAACAGGCTTGCAGCTGGAAATTTCAGCAGGATCATTAATGCTGCAGTCTGGAGGCAGAATTTCATCTTCTTGAGAAAACCAGGCTTTGTTCTTATATAATAGCATGAGGCCCATTTACAGTATAAATGATAATCTTTCACTCATCTGATCAAAGGTGTTAATCTACAAGTACCACAATATCCTAAGAGATACATGGAATATAAAGGACAGATGAATATAAATAAAATGCTAACTTTTACATAAGAAAGAAGGGAGAATAAAAATGTGTGGTTATTAAAAAGCAGGAACTGAAAAAGGGATCTGGACAGAAGTATATTCTGCATTGAACCTAATCAGATCCAGACAGCATGTAGCATATACAAGTAACCCAGCGTCCCCCAGTACCCACCATCATTGCCCATGCCACACACCCCCACTTCCAGGGAGAGGGTAATGAAAAAGATTCTTCTTGGTTTATATACAGGTCGGCTGGAATAAGCTGGGGTGGATGGCAGCTGCACACAGGCTCATTCAGAGGTGGTCTTATCAGTGATAAGGGACAAGTATCTCAGTGGGCTGAGCCCTCAGAGATTGGGAGGTCTGGAACATATGTAATGCACACTAAGTGACAATGTTTTTTTTTTTTTTTTAAATCACTAGTTAGTGACCAATAGAGAGTATTTGGTGTAGAAGACAATCAGGTAAACAGAGTGATTTGACCAGGAGTTGCCTCCTAGCCTTTTGTACCTTCTAGCTAAAACTGGTACAATAGCACAAATGTGTGTGTACAGTTATGATATAAAAATATGTTGGGGATGGGAACATAGCCCAGTGATAGAGAGCACATGCCTAGCATGTGTGAGACTCTGGGTTTGACCTATGGCACTAAAAAATAGTTGAAGAATTATGAATGAAAATGTCTGTTTCCTATTTACAACCACTGAAATTAGCTTTTAACTATCAACTTGACAACAACTTATCAACAGCCTCAAATCAACTGAAGAAAGAATTTTGCTTGAGTAATTGTCTTTATCAAGTTGGTCACCGAGCATTTATGTGAGGGACTGTCTGGTGGTTTGAATGAGAACGCCCCCATAGGCTCATATGTTTGAATACTTAGTCACCAGTGGGTGGAACTGTTTGGGGAGGATTAGGTGGTGTTGCTTTGTTAGAGGAGGCATGTCATGGAACAAAGCCACAGAGCAGGATGCAAGAGTAAGGCTTTAAAAGTTTCCTATGGTCCTTTGTGCACTCTGTTTCCTGTTGGGGATCTAGATGTGAGTGCCCAGCCACTGCTCTGGCACCATGCCTGTCTGCCTGCTGCATGCTCTCTGCCATGATGGTGATAGACTCCTATCTGTCTGGAATAGTAAGCCCCAAGTAAATCTTTTCTTTTATAAGTTGCCTTGGTCAAGGTGTTTTTTCATAGCAGTAGAAACGATATACTGTCGTGATTGTTAATTGAAGGACAATGCAGTCCACTGGGGGTGGTACCTGAGCAGATAGCCCTGAGCTGCATAAGAAAGCTAGTCAAGCATAAGGCCAAGTGAGCCATCAAGGTGTTCCTCCATGGTTTCTGCTTCAAGTTTCTACATGGGTTCTTACCCCAACTTCCCTATATGATGGACTGCAACCTTTAAGATGAAATAAACTCTCCCCTAAGTTGCTTTTTGTCAGAGTATTCTATCACAGCAAAGAGACTAGAACACTAGAAGAAATTATGTTCTTGCAAGGAGCACACCTATTTCCCAGATTTTGATTTTTAAAATATATATCTCCATTAGAAGGACCAGGGTTCCTTATGGAACTAGATGAGACTGAAACAAGATTTCTTTATTGCAAGAAAGAATTCAAAATGTCATCTTTAAGGAGTTACTACTGATCAACTTGGGGCAACTTGAATATCAAAATGAATATCGATACAAAAAAAATTACAGCACATTGAGTAAAAAGACACCCTCTATTAGCCTCCCTGAATACCCAAATGCATCCCTCTGAAGTACCTAGGCCACATGGTCATAGTGTCGTTATTATACACAGAAACTTAACTAACACGTTTTTAACTCAGAAACAATACTTAATTTTCTCTACTTCATACTCAAAATGTATCTCTTGTTGCTTCACCTTGGCTTTCATCCAGGATCCCGTGGAGGATAGTGTATCACATGGGTTGGTGGTCACAGCTTTTTAGTCTGCTTTGTACTCACGTGTATGAAGGAGAACTGGTGAGTGTTCGCTTTTGCCTGAGTTCAATACCCAGGACCTATGTTAAGCTAGACGTCTCTATAGCACTTTCAATGAGGAAACACTATTCTACAGATACCAATATGACTTCACATGATGCAGAAACATAATAAGATTTAAAAAAAAAAAGACAATCATATCTGGGTGTAGTAGCTCATACCTGTGATTCTAGAACTTAGGAGGCTGAGACAGGAGGATTGCTGTGACTTTGAAGCCAGCCTTGGCTACATAATGAGTTTGGATCCAGATTGAGCTAAAGAATGAGGCCTTTCCTCAAATCACCACCATCACTGCCACCATCATCAATAAGTCCACTGCAGCCTTTAAAATAAAACGTTCTGATTAGTGGATGTGTGTACATGATGTGTGTGTGTGTGTGGGGGGGAGCTTGCACATGTGCCCACAGCATGTGCCGTCGCACGCATGTGGAGACCAGAGAACAACTTGTGGAGCCCATTCTCCCCTCCCTTTGCATGGGTTCTAAGGATCAAACTCAGGTTGTCAGGCTTGTGTGGCAAGTGTCTCTACCTGCTGTGCTACCTCATCTGCTCTGTAGAATATTCCAGCAGAGAGATACAGTAGAAGTGATAAACAGAAAAATCATCACTGCAGCCACTTACAGGTGAGACTCCTGAACATATGCCGAGCAGTGGGTGCAATGCTACTGGGAAAATCTGATATTCACATAGTTTCCAAACATCAGCCCACAGATAACTCATTTATTATAAAGGGATTAAAAAGCAAGGGCTTTTATACTGGGACGATCTGGTCGTCACCATCATAACCAAGTGACAAAATTTACCCTCCTCAGTGACAGAGCATTGGTTTTGTTTTCTTCTCTCTTTTGTGATGAACTGGGGATACACTACCTAGGCTACGCTCTTGCCAGAATGTTCAAGCTGAATCTACAATTAGGAAATAATAAGATAAGTGTAGATTATAGGATAAGTTTCACTATAATAAGCTTTCCAAAAAGTCATACAAAGTCAAATAAAAGATAAGGAAACTCTTCTAGATTAAAGAAGATAAAGAGTTCTGGGACGTGGATCAGTTGGTGAAGTACAAACATGATTGCCTGAGTTCAATACCCAGGACCTATGTTAAGCCAGAAGTCTCTGCATCACTTTCAATGAGGAAACACTATTCTACAGATACCAAGATGACTTCACACGATGCAGAAATATAATAAAATTAAAAAAAAAGACAGATTAAAACACTTCACGGAAATTCTGGCAAGAAAATGTGCACTTGTTACCCTAGATATGGGGAGGTAAAGACAGGAAACTTCTTGGGGCTCACTGGCTAGCCAGCCTAGCCTACTTGGTAAGTTTTAGGTCCCAGTGAAAGACCATGTCTCAAACACCAAGATGGATGTCTTGAAAAGGATGTCTTGAAAAGGATGTTTTCTGCCCCTCTGCCATCCCCCCCCCCTCACTCACCTGTTCTCCTTCATATACGTGAGCACAAAGCAGACTAAAAAGCTGTGACCACCAACCCATGTGATACACTATCCTCCACGGGATCCTGGATGAAAGCCAAGGTGAAGCAACAAGAGATACATTTTGAGTATGAAGTAGAGAAAATTAAGTATTGTTTCTGAGTTAAAAACGTGTTAGTTAAGTTTCTGTGTATAATAACGACACTATGACCATGTGGCCTAGGTACTTCAGAGGGATGCATTTGGGTATTCAGGGATACTGATAGAGGGTGTCAGGTAGAAGCATAGCTGGATTAATTAGGTATATAATTAATTTTAGTATTTCTCTAACTTTCTATAGATTTGAAGTTATTTCAAAGTAAGGGTTGTTGGCATAACATTTTCAGAAAGAATGCATTATATCCACACACATTGAAAAAGCAATTTTGTGCCAGCAGAACACAAAATAGGGCCATTTCCAAAGCCAAAATTAATTAGCTGTAGTGCGAAGACAAGACTGACAGATAGATGGCTGGCAGGCAAGAGAAGCTGACAATGACCCTGGTGAGTGCACTGGGGTGGGAGTGGCAAGAAGCCGCACACTGGGTTTGGGGGAGGAATGCAATGTATAGAAATGGTCTCCATAGGGCTGTCTTCCCAGGAAAAACAGAAACTTTACTAGGTGGAGGGTGATAGTTTCAGAAGGCGAAGGGAAGGAGGAGGCACAGGGAGGAGCATTCAGTCATCCTATCAGCATTCTCTGTTTCTCCTACTAGTTTGTATAACTGCAGGAAATAGGACACAATCATACCCTAACATAAATCCCATTGTGCTTCATTGGTAACAGGGCTGGATTCCAGAGCGCATCATTGTTTTGTCTTTTTTTTCCCCCCCCTGCTCCTTAACTGATAGTTTCAACCACAGGGCCACCAGAGGGCATAGGATCACAGTTATTTTCCTTAGATTTATGACAAAGTCCTTCTTTCACAAGCCGTGAGGGAAAGCTCAGAGATATGAGCCATGCATGAACTGGATGTTGAAATGCAGTGTCTCCTGAACAGTGAGTGCATCATTTCCTAAGCAGAGGGTCAACGCTTACAAACGTGTAGGGCTTTGTGCAGACAGGAAAGCAAAGGCACTGCTTTCAGTGTCTCATTTGCTTTTCTTCCTGTTGCCCAAACGTTTCCTCACCATCTGCATTTCCTAATAGACCAGGGTGAAGCCAGCAGCATAACTCTCTACATTTGCGTGCTCCAGGGACCAGGGTTTAAGTCACTATCGCTGTTCTCTTCAGGGAAGACACATGCTTTCACACGAAAGTGCAAAGCCCTTTATGGCCTCTCAACTGCCTCCCTAGTTTTCTATAGATAATTTTTTGCATATTTATATGTTGACACATGTACCCCCTTTTGGACTTCTTTATTGGAATTTAATGATGTTGTTTAATGTTTAAATGTTGTTATAGATGGTTTTCTCCAATACTACAAGAGGAGATATGCTGGGCAAATCCTCAACACACGCAGCAGTCATAACTTATCTGGACCTATATCTTGAGGTAGTCTTGATGTTTTTGGTTGTACCTGGGCTGACAATTCGTGCTGGACTTTGTTGTTCAAATTTTCTAAAGGTTTTATAAATAAAAGACCTGGTACCAGATATTGGGGTAAATGCTGAAAGATCAGAGAGACAAAGGAACAAGCCACAGCCACCATGTCTTACCTCACCAACTCCTCAGCCTGAAAAACCCTCTAGTTCCTGTCTCCTCACACCTTATATACCTTTCTCTGCCCAGCCATCATGTCCTGGGGTTAAAGGCGTGTGTGCTTCCCAAGCAAAGGCATGAGATCTCAAGTGCTGGGTTTAAAGGCGTGTGACCCCCAAGTATTGGGATTAAAGGTGTGTGCCACCACTGCCTGGCTCTGTTTCTCTCCTAGACTGAATCAATCTCATGTAGTCCAGGATGGTTTTGAACTCACTAAGATTCAGATGGATCTCTTCCTCCTAAGTGCTAAGATTAAAGGTGTGTGCCACCACTGCCTGGCCTCTATGTCTAATCTAGTGGCTTGTTCTGTTCTCTGATCTTCCTACAGAATAGCAGCTATGGGCTCAACATGAGCAGCTCCCCCAACCCCATGACAGTCCTCGTCTTGGCCCCAACCAGCAAAACATCATGATTTCTCCTCATAATCATGGGCGCTCAAAGATAGCATCACACCAGTTCTCTCCTGTTGCAGGTGTGCACTCTCCCAAGGGATCTGCTGGCACTGCAGGAAGTCACAACTTTTCCAGAAGCTCCCTCAGTGCCTTGCAAGCCATCAGTGAGGGTGTGGGCACTTCTCTCTTATCCACTATCAAACTGGATAATTGTTCCAATATGACTGTAAATCAGCCAAGTAAAGTGAGCAGGCAGGACTCTAAGAGCCCCCTAGGCTTGTACTGTGAACATAATTCAGTGGAGAGTTCAGTGTGTCAGTCAAACATCAGAGAGCACCCTGGTGACAAAGAGAGCAAGGAGAGCAGTGGGAAGGGGCCGGAGACTCAGAGGGGTCCCCTGGAAAGCAAAGGCCACAAGAAACTGCTGCAGCTACTCATGTGTTCCTTCTGATGGCCGAGGCAATTCCTCCTTGACCAACTCCCCCTGGATTCAAATTGCAAAGACTCTTCCATTAGTGCCACCAGCCCCTCTGGAGTGTCGTCCTCCACATCAGGAGCAGTGTCCTCCACCTCCAACATGCATGGGTCTCTGCTGCAAGAGAAGCACCAGATTTTGCACATGCTGCTGCAGAATGGCAACTCACCAGCAGAAGTTGCCAAGGTCACAGCAGAAGCCACTGGGAAAGACACTAGCAGTACTGCTTCCTGTGGAGAAGGGAGTGTCAGGCAGGAGCAGCTGAGTCCCAAGAAGAAGGGGAATAATGCCCTTCTCAGATACCTGCTGGACAGGGACGACCTCAGTGTTGCCCTTGCCAAAGAGCTGCAGCCCCAAGCAGATCTGGCCACAGTAGGCTCAATCAGTGCAGCAGCCCCACCAATCCCAGCTCCAGCCAAGACAAAGACTCCAAAGTTAAGACAGAGATGAGGGAAGAGGTATCTGGAGACCTGGATAATCTAGACACTATTCTTGGTGATTTGACTAGTTCCGAGTTTTACAACAATCCTGAATCTATAAATGGCAGTCATCCAAGGACCAAACAGTAGATATTTGCAGGACCAAGTTCTCTGGGTTTGGGAAGTTCACAGTCTGTGCAGCCTGTTAGTCCTCCATATAACTGAGCCATGTCTCTAGATAGCCCTGTTTCTGTTGGCTCAGGTCCTCCAGTGAAGAATGGCAGTGCTTTCCCCGTGTTACCAAAACAGCCCACACTGCCTGAGAATCAAGAGTGATGGATAGTCAGGAGAATTAAGGTGCCAATATGATATTTTATTTGTGCTCTAATAAATAAAGCTTGCCTAGGGATCAAAGGAAAAAGCCAGTTACTATATTAAACATAGAGACCAAGCAGTTGCAGCATACACCTTTAATCCTAGCATTCAGGAGGCAGAGATTCATCCAAATCTCTGTAAATTCAAGGCCACACTGAGAACAGAGCCAGACATGGTGGCACATGTCTTTAATCTCAGCACTAGTTAACCACAGAGGTCTGGAGATCTGTACAGACAGACAGAAAGTAATATAGCTGGGCTGAGAGAGGAAGTAAGA
Organism: Peromyscus attwateri; assembly: GCA_902168425.1. Classification (NCBI taxonomy): domain Eukaryota; kingdom Metazoa; phylum Chordata; class Mammalia; order Rodentia; family Cricetidae; genus Peromyscus; species Peromyscus attwateri. The sequence goes on along the minus strand of CABHPP010131447.1, from coordinate 19,673 downwards.
TGGCAGGGCACAGAAAGGTATATAAGGCATGAGTATACAGGAAGTAGCTCTCTTGGGCTGAGGATTTGCTGGTGGTAAGAACTTGTGGCTGGCTTGTTCTATTGCTCTGATCTCTCAGCTTTCACCCCAATATCTGGCTCCAGGTTTTTTATTAATAAGACTGTTTAGTGATTCGTGTTACATCTGGCAACCCAACATTTGTGTCACGAATTCATGAAAAAGCTCAGGCCTGAGCTGCCTGTGGCCGGAATCTCTTTGGCTTTTTCTCTCCTGGTGGGTTGTGTGCTTTCTCTGGATCCCCATCTCAGACTGCTACTGCACTAAGTAGCTGTCTTGAAACTCCCTTGGGCTTCTACTGTTCTACTCAATCGGCAGAGTTGGTGAGTCAACTAAGATTTCTTAAAGGGAGAAATTAGTTAAGAGAGAATTTTTTTCCCACATTAAAAAATGGGAAGCATTTTTATAATGGACGGAATTTGGTCTCTGTTTGATAACACATTAGGTGGTCTGAAAATGGAACAATTAAATGAAAGAATAATTAATGTTGGTGGGATTTACATAATGTCAATTATGAACATTATTTGTTTGATCATTTTTGTTTTATCATTAAAAAGGTTGGTTGATATGGGTGCCAAGATAAATGTTTTAGAAAAACTTGTTAAAACAGATCATAGAGATATTCAGACCCAGACAGAAGAATTTAGAGGAGAACCTATCTCAGCATTGAATTATATAGTTACAGAGAAACAGCCTAAGGCTTTCAAACAGCCAACCTTAATCTATCTGATAACCTTACAGGAACTGCCAAATGCTCAAGGCTATGTACAAGCTGACTGGACTTCTGTGCAAATGTAGATTTGAGGAGATTCAAGGAAGCTATAGTCTCATATGGTATGCATTCTCCATTTGTAAAACAGATGTTAAACTCGTGGTCAACTTGTAATAGAATTATCACTCAAGACTGGAAAGATTTGGTTACAGCTGTTTTAGAGGCTGGAACCCAGTTACAATGGAAGACCTGGTAGAAAGAGAAGACTAAAAACAACAATGTAGGGCTAAAGGTATGGAAATTTCCCAATATCAACTTCTTGGAGAAGGTGATTATGCTGATATACAAAGACAATCTTTATATGATGACCAAACCCTAATTTTATGCTACATGGCAACCTTGAATGCTTGGGACAGAATTGAAGAAGTAGGAAAGAAAACTGAGTCATTTTCAAAAGTTATGCAGGGCCCAAAAGAAACCTTTACAGATTTCTTACAAAGGCTGTCTTCAGCAGTAAATAGAATGATACCAAATTTAAAAGCTAGACCAATAATAATTGAATCTCTGGCATTTGAAAAAGCTAATGCACAATACAAAAGGTAATTAGGCCATTAAAGCCAAGATTGGCACCCTTGGAGGAATGGATCCAAGCTATAATTAACATTGAATCTCATGACCATGATGATACTTGGCTAGGAGAGGTGATTTCCAGGGGTTTGAAGAAAAATAATAGTGTCAGATGCTTTAACTGTGGTAAACAAGGTCACCTAAAGTTGGACTGTAAACAGGGTGTTCCTAGAAGGAATAATCCCAACAGAACACCCCTCCCTTCTGGATTATGCAGAAGGTGTGGCAAAGGCAAACATTGGACTAACAAATGTAAATCAACAAGGGACAGACAAGGTAATCCCTTGCCTTTGCTGTTGGAGAAACACCCTGAGAGGCCTTGAGCAGGCTCCCATGTCAAATTCCATTCAGTCCTTTCCTGTTATCATAGAAGAAACTCCTTCCCAGAGCAATTAAAGAACCTAATGCCTACTGTAAGAAACCATACTGCTGTGGAAGATAGAACAGCTTTAGATAATAAAACAAAAATTTAGGGAGAAATTATAAATCAAAATTGATAAAGATTAGATTTAGAACCTCCCCAAAGTTAGGGTTGAGGAAGGGTTTTGTGTTTGTCATTCAGGAGAATGAAGTCATCTAGCTAAGGAATCTGAAGAACACTGGACAAATGAGACATCTGAAGAAAAAGGACAAATCATCCAGAAAAAATGTTCCAAGAAAAAGAGTAAATTGGCCTATTAGTATATCACATATAAAATATCATAAGCCTTCCTAAATATTTGTTTTTGCTGTTCTCTACAGACACATAATGTGAATGGTCTTTATATAGTCCCAGTTCAATTAAAAATTAAAGCTAGCTTTGGAGTTGGAGCATGGCTCTCTCCTCTAAACCCCAGCATGCTTGTTAAAAGAAAATGCATAATCTCTGTATCATGTCAGAAGAGCCATCTGACATGGGACAGAAGAAAACCAAAATTAAGGGACTATTCTATTGCCACTAATCTCATAATTCTTCGGTTCTATTTTGATTCTTTTAAACTTTTCTTAAGGTATGAATTTTATATCAAAATGTATAAGATTTATATATTTTTTTAAATTTTTGTCATGATATTAGTGGTCATATAGAGTACTAACTACTTCTAGAAAAAAGGCTTCATCTAGTTTCCTGTACATGATTTCGGGTTTGTGTTTCTATCAGTTTTCTGCAGGGAACCATGACCATGTCTAACAGTGACTTTGAAGTCTCCAAAAAGATTATGGGGCCCCACAATGACAATTCCATCAGGACAAAGCTAATAAACACCACCCCAAGATCGGCTTTGGATTGTGAACTGCTCAGAGCAATTTTGAGATGGCCAGCTGAGATGATCCAGCCTCACAGACTACGGAGCAAGGACTTGAGACAGGCACTGCATTTTTGCATTATGCAGGGACTGGACAACAAATGATACTGCTAACTCTCCCAGAACTTGACAATTAACCCCAAAATTTTCTTTTCAGGGTCCCCTAAAGATGCCATCACCTCCAGACAGGAGGAAGTAATTTTAAGAATATGACTCTCACATTCCCAAGAGGTGGGATAGGTGGTTTTTGGTCATTGAATGTGTTATGGATAATTGTCGTTGTTTAGGATGGTTGGTTACAAGTTGTTATTGTTAATGGTCAGGAAAAAGGCTAAACAAAGGAGATTAGATTTAGGGTTCTTGTTTGAAAAAAAGAAAAAGAAATAAAGGAAAATATAGATAAGAGGTAGATAATTGAATCTACCTTGAAAAGAAAAAAGGGGAGGATATAGATAAAAGGTTAAAAGGTAGATTATTAAATCTACTTTTAAAAGGCAACTACTAGTTTTAAATATTTTACATTGGATTGGATTTTTGTATATTGTATATAAATTATGTATATTGATACGAATTTAAGGTTGATTTTGTTAGAAAATACTGTATATATACATTTCTAATCTTGTTCAATGTATTGTACCTATTACAGTTCATTTAACAATGTAATGCAAATTGCTAGTCCTTGAAAGTTATTATTACCTACTATTTAGGATGATAAATGCAGGTTAGCAGTTAGTCATTACAATCAAACTTGTAGTCATATTCATTCAAGGTCAAGGTATGTTTTCAAGGTCAAGCAGAAATATATTTTAGATAGACAGGTCATCTTCAAACACTTCAGAGATCTACAGAATATGGCATTTAAGATACTTTAATAATATAGATTTTTTTTCTTTTTTTATGACAATGAGACTTGTCTGCTCCTGGCAGTATCAATCTACTTCAAAGAAGATGATGGGCATTGAAGAAACTCCTTATAGAGTTTACTTTCATTGTGGCAAAAATTAGCCACTGGGCAAGAAAATGCCCTTGCATGGACTGCTGACGGTATGCTGTCCAAAATGGACAAGCAGGACACAAAAGAAAGGACTACCGATCTTTTTTTTTTTTTTTTTTCTTGGTTTTTTCGAGACAGGGTTTCTCCGTGTAGCTTTGCGCCTTTCCTGGAACTCACTTGGGAGACCAGGCTGGCCTCGAACTCACAGAGATCCGCCTGCCTCTGCCTCCCGAGTGCTGGGATTAAAGGCGTGCGCCACCACCGCCCGGCAGGACTACCGATCTTTGCCAAGACAAGGTAGGAAGACTTTTTAGAAAATCCTGCTTCACAGATGAGTCTGTCAGATATGATAAGCCTGTAGGCTGAAGGTGAACATGCCAACATTGCAGAGAAACCTCAGGTGACTGTCCAGGTAGCCAGCTGTTTTTGTCATTCCTCACATTTTTTGGAAGTCACTTGTTTGCACTTCCTGTTTAACTAGGTAATATTATTTGCTTCTCAGGTCTCTGAGAGAGTTGAAGATTAGATAGTTATAGTTTTCCTTGTTAACAAATTCAGAACAGAAACTCACTAAAGAGGTGTAAAGTGTATAAGTTTGAAAGACATCAAAAGATAGTTTTCAGTTGACAATACAAGTTAGGATTAAAAAGTCAATTAGGTACATTTTGGACTCACCAAAATAGGATAGATAATGGAATATTTTTGCTGAATTTGTCAAATGCAAATGGACTGACCCGTCCAGCAGGCCAGGTTATTTTGTGGGACTCGAGGAGGCACCTCCTAGAAACCAATGGGGGCGAGAGAGAAAAGGAGACCCTGCGCGTATAATGAATGACAGAGTCAGTCTGAGTTGCGTCAAGGTCTCGTTTATTGCAAGGGGAAATGGGTTTATATATGCTGGGAGATGGGAAAAATGAAGGAGAAATGAAAGCTTAAAGAATGGGTTGATAAATGGGGTCCAGGTGGGGTTTCTTTGAAGAATAGAGCTGAGGGAGAGGTTTCTTTGAAGACTAAAGTCAAAGAGAGGTCTCTTTGGTCCAATGCTTGTGCAACTGACCTACCGAACATACTCAAGGAAGTTAGTCTGAAAGTACATTAATCTAAAGGTACATTCTGTAGTTTTTCCGGGAGTTATTGTTTCTTGTAACTTAGTAACGGTTGTCAAGGGTACAGTCACGTCAGATCAGCCAGGCAAGAAAGGTCACAGCGCAGTCATCCAATTTTTGGTCCCCAACAATGGACTAGACATTGTTGATGTATTTATTATCTGTATATATTGTATATAGTTATTGTACATATTGTATATAGTTTTTCTTATATTAGTTATAACTTTTTAAATTTTAGACATAAAAGGGGAAGTGTGGTAATATTTTATTTGTTCTCTAACAAATAAAGCTTGCCTGGGGATCAAAGAAAAAAGCCAGTCACTATATTAAACATAGAGGTCAGGCAATGGTAGCACATACCTTTAATCCTAGCATTTAGGAGGCAGAGATTCATCCAGATCTCTGTAAATTCAAGGCCACACTGAGAACAGAGCCAGACATGGTGGCACATGCCTTTAATCTCAGCACTAGTTAACCATAGAAGTCTGGAGGTCTGTACAGACAGACAGAAAGTGATATAGCTGGGCTGAGAGAGGAAGTAAGATGGCAGGGCACAGAAAGGTATATAAGGCATGAGTATACAGGAAGTAGCTCTCTTGGGCTGAGGATTTGCTGGTGGTAAGAACTTGTGGCTGGCTTATTCTATTGCTCTGATCTCTCAGCTTTCACCCCAATATCTGGCTCCAGGTTTTTTATTAGTGAGACCGTTTAGCAATTCATGTTATGTAAGGACCAAATAGAAATGTTGCTGTGAATCAGACTTCTTCCTCAGGAGAGTGGGTGTTAGCTAACTCAAAGGCCAACAGAGAGTGGGTGTTAGCTAACTCAAAGGCCAGCAGAATGGAACCTATGGGATCAAGTCCCTTGGGAAGAGACTACAGTGCAACTTTGCCAAGACCTGCCATGGGGGACTCAGTGCCCACCTTGCCTCTTCATTCTAATAGAATACCAGGTGCAAGACCAACATTGGCAGCAGCGGCAGCAGCAACAACAACAATAGCAGATGCTTCAAATGAGATCTGGTGAGATTCCCATGAGAGTGGGAGTCAACCCCTATGGCCAAGCAGCAACATCTAATCAACCAGGCTCCTGGCCAGAGGACATGCAGTCTATGGAGCTAGGTCCTCATGGAACTCAAAATAGGCATCTTCTTAGAAATTCTCTAGATGATCTGCTTGGGCTACCATCTAACCCAGAAGGCTAGAGTGATGAAAGAGCTCTGCTGGACCAGCTTCACACACTCCTGAGCAATACAGATGCCACAGATCTGGAGGAAATTGACAGGGCCTTGGGCATCCCTGAGCTTGTGAATCAGGGGCAAGCTTTGGAGGCCAAACAAGACATTTTTCAAGGCCAAGAAGCAGCAGTGATGATGGATCAGAAGGCAGCACTATGTGGACAGACGTTCCCAGGCTAGTGTCCTCCAATGCAAGGAGGCTTTAACATTCAGGGACAGTCGCCATCTTTTAACTCCATGGTGAATCAGATTAGCCAGCAAGGGAGCTTTCCTCTCCAATGGAAGCATCACAAAGCCAGCACTGTGAGACCAAGGACAAACACCCCAAAGCAGCTGAGATTGCAGCTTCAGCAGTGGCAGTAGGGCCTGCAGGTTTTGAATTAGAGCCGGCAGGCACCTGAAATGAAAATGGAAAACCCTAGTGGTGGTGCTGCTGTCATGAGGCCCATCATGCAGCCCCAGAAGGCTTTCTTTAATGCTTAAATGACTTCCCAGCGAAAACGAGAGCTGTTGAACCATCACCTGGAGCAGCAGAGAATGCCGATGATGATGTCACAGCCTCAGCCCTTCAGCCCGCCTCCCAATGTCACTGTGTCCCCTAGCACGGATGAGGTTTTGTCAGGATCAGCAATGCCACAAGCCCCGCCCCCCCAGCAGTTTCCATATCCAACAAATTATGGAATGGGACAACCACCAGATCCAGCCTTTGGGCGAGTATCCAGTCCTCCCAATGCAATGATGTCATCAAGAATGGGACTTTCCCAGAATGCCGTGTTGCAGCATCCTCAGACTGCATCCCTGTATCAGTCCTTAGAAATGAAGGGGTGGCCATCAGGGAACCTGGCCAGAAGCCTTTCCCCAGCAGCGGTTTGCTCCCCAGGGGAACCCTGCAGCATACAGCACGGTGCACATGAACAACAGGAGTTGACTGGTCTACACAGGTTTAGTGTATCAGTCTGCAGAGCTAAACAACATCCTTTTCCCCTTTCAATGCTTCTTTCTACTTTTTAACTTCTCCATTACTCTTCTGTGAATTGAGAGACAAGTCAAAGCTTAGTAAGGTTAAATTCTCTAGATTTTTTTTTTTTTGATGAAATTGTCTTTGATGCCAGAAATGCTACTGAAAGTGTAAAAACAAGCCAGGTGATGAAGCACAGGTTTTCTTCCATATAAAAATAAACCACAGTCAGTCTTAAAAGTAAGCTCTCCCCCACTACATCAATCTGTTATCTATCTAGCTGCCTACTTATCTATTATATATCTATTTGTCATGTATGTATTAATCTATCCATTTATCTGCTTATTTATCATCTATCATGTATCACTCATTAATATATCTGCCTATTTATCATCTATTATGTATCTATCAATCTGTCTCCTATCATATCTGTCTATCCATCCATCTGTCCACCCATCCACCTGTCTGTCTGTCTGTCATCTATCTTTCTATCCATCAATCAATCATCTACCAACCTATCTTTATCAATCATCTATCTATTCATCTGTCAATCATCTATCTGGAGTACTCAATGTATATTTTTTAATGGTGTGCATCTATCATGTTTTATATATTCATTCCTCTGGCCTTAGCTCTTTATGATCAGTAGTGGTAATAATGAGTATTTTCACAGTCAATCAGGACCTGTAAAAACATTTTCCTGGAATAGAATCACTGTGTGACAGGGAAACACATACTAATTACTTTGAACATCATCAGGTGGTTTTTAGACTGGATGTCTCACAACCAGTGCACTATCATCTAAATTTGGTATTTTTATCCTTATAAATTTTGTCATCTGATAAGTTCATTTTTTTGTTATGTTAAATTAGAGAATTTTATAGTATACTTATGGGACACTGGCCCTTCTCACCTTCGACTCTCGATTCACATTTTTATGCCTGTTTTTCAACTGTTTTCTTACTTCAATGACATCTCTGCTTTTATTTATATTTATTTGTTTTCTTTCAGGATATTTTGATGACTTGTTTTCTGGTGCTGGAAATGAATACAGAGTCTTATCCACGATAAGCGTGTACTCTATTTGCCACGGAGTCGTGTCCCAGTATTAATATGGAAGTATCTTCCTTCTCTTTCCAGTCACTTGTCTCATAATGCTACTTGTGATATCTTACCCTGGGCAGAAATTATGACTATTTTCACTTAATTTTTATGTAGTCAACATCCATTTTTCATCTTCTAGCTTTGCCTTTAGGCTTTTGTTTAGTAAGCCTTTGCTTAACTATATAGTACAAACATATTCTTTTTTATCATGTTTTATAGACTCTCTTGTTTACCTGTTGCCCACCTGTTTGTCTTGTTTATATGGTATTTGTTAGAGACATAATTAAGTGCCTCTAATGAGCCACTTAGATATCCGAACACCCTGACAATAGATCCTTTCAGTTTGCCATTGTTTGGGGCTGGAAACTTTACATATCAGTTTTCAGCACATATCCATATACAACATCATTTTTTGTCTTTATATTTATCTATTCCTGCTTCAAAAAATAATATTGGTTTGTTTTTTCACTAACAGTTTCCCTACCTTCCTTCCTTCCTTTATTCCCTCCATCTCTCCCCCCCAACTCCTTCCTTTTTTCTTCCTTCTTTTTGTTCATTGAAACAGGGCCACATGTAACCCATATTAGCCTAAAATTTGCTATATACTCCAGGATGGCCTTGAACTCCTGATTCTTGTACCTCCAACTGGAGAAATAGAATTATAGACTTTGTTTAATTTTTTTCTTAATACCTACTAAAGTAAGCCCCTTTTCTTTTGTTTACTGAAATAATTGACTTACTGCTTTTGAAGCAAGTTCTTTCATGTAATAAATTCAAATTTGCAAAAAAAAAAAAAAAGGCTTTTTAAAATCACAGCTTGTGGGTGCACCTGTCTCCCACCACTAGAAATCTCATGCCCAATTCTGTTTTATTGCATCCTCTCTGTTCAGGATTACCACTTCAGTTTGCCCTTCCCCACCACTAAAGACAGTGTATTGATTCTTCCAAGAGGTTTACCACAAGGGCAATAAAATGGATCCCTTGAAGAAGGAACTGAATAACTAGTGGTTTATCTACTCACCTCCTTATAGTGGTATTCTATTTGTACTGAAATGTGATTTTATTTGTATGTTAATAAATAAAGTTGCCTAGGGGTCAGAGCTATTAGCAAGCCATAGCGAAAGCCAGGGCAGTGGTGGTGCACGCCTTTAATCCCAGCACTTGGTAAGCAGAGCTAGGTAGATCTCTGTGTTTTCAAGGATACAGCCAGCATTGGAGACACACGCCCTTAATCTCAAGTCTAGGACGCAGAAATAACATCAGGGCCTCACTGGTCATTTTCATACCAGCAACAGAGAAGCTGAGCACCTCCAATCTTGAATGAGATGCAGTGCAGCCTGCCAGAATCTCACATGTTCACAAGGGAAGGGCTTGAAGACATTATTAAAGATGAGCAAGGAAATGTGAGCCTTGGACTTTCTCTGAAATAATCTCTGTTTTCTTACTTAAACTTATATTTTATTTCTAGCTCCTTTGTTTTATAAAATCCTCAGTATATGTACATGTTAAAAGAATGATCATACATAGAGATAGTTCTAAAATGAAAAAAAAAAACAAACAAAAAAACAAAAACCAAAAGAACTAAATAGATCATGCTGTTAGACTGGAGTGTAGCTCCATGGTAAAGTGCATGCTTAGAATGGGAAAGACTTTGGATTTGATCACCAAAACACACACGCACACACACACACACACACACACACACACACACCACCACCACCACCACCACCACCACCACCATCACCACCACCAACAACAAAAACAACCCAACAACAACAACAGAAAAAAACCACAGGCTCTTTTTTGAGAACAAAAATGCTAAGCAATCTTGCATAACCTCTATATTTATATATAGCCAAAGTTTAACTTTCCTTCAGAGTTTTCTCAAGTCTAATACTCTTTAACTCAAAATAAAAGGACTTTCAAGGTATTTTCAGGCCCAAAAGTACACAGACCAATTTTCAGAAGTTTACCAATTCTGCTGAGGGGACAATTAGTTTATATAAACCAAGATGAATAATGTAATAGTTTGTTTTGATTTTGAATGAATTACAATTTAAGTAAAAAATGGCAGTGGATTGCTTATGATTTCTGAATGAGTGAGGCAATAATGTAATTATATGTTATTGCAGTGTGAGTTTATGGAAGTGAAATATGATTACTTTTTTAAAAAGAGTTACACTATGGAATTATATCCTTGTGTATACAGACAAACACACTGTAATATTTTCTTTTGATGAAGACATCAAGATTTTGATTTAGGACACTGAGATGATATTACTGGGTGCCATAAAAACTACTGTAGAGAATTTTCTCTATTGCTGAAAATCTTTAGCACTAGTTCAATGAAAGCATGTCTAGCATTTGAAATAGTGGCAACTTTTAGTACTAGGATATGTTTACTAACTGAAATTATATTTTTGTGCCATTTGTACAGAAAAGAACGTTGGGAACCTTGATTGCTCCTTAACACATCTTGATTTTGATGAGTAAAAATGACGGAATATCAAGTCAAATTTATGAGGTTTATAGATCAGTTTTCACATTTACTAGTTCACCCCAAATAGAATCAATACTGTAAATTTTTCTGTCTATATTAGCTATTTCCCAAAGTTCCTGCCTTCAAAATATCTGTTTTGCCCAAAAGTTACACTTTGCCACAAATAAATCATTTTCCTATTTCCTCAGTTTTATCAAGTTATTGATGAAAAGTTCATCTTTTAGTTTTGATGGCAGTTTTTAGTCTTGACTATGGAGCATGGCTCCATGTTGAGGCTTTTTTTTTTTTCTCTCATGGCTTCCAAAATAAAATGGCATCAAATAGTGAAAAGTATGTTTTAATTTAAATACACAAAGGATTGTGAATGAATTAAATTCAGAGGGGAAAAATTCTCATATGCATGAGTAGAAAACTGAATCTTTTTCCGTGTGAGAACAGTTTGTTACACAGTAGAGGAGCAAACAACACTCACTGCAGACAAATTTTTTTCTGGGATAAGGAGAAGTCATAATCATGTGAGATGTAAACCTTACCATTTTCCATTCAAAATATACGTTTTTAGTACACACAAAGGGCCATGCAATAATCAGAGTATTCTAATTTTAGCACATATTTGCCTTCTGTAAAAGAAATCCACACATGTCTTCAGTGAATCCCCAACTGTCTTAGTTTCTTGTCTACAGCTATGAAGAGACACAGTGACCAAGGCAACTTATAGAAGTAGTTTAATGGGGCTTGTGGTTTCAGAGGGTAAGTCCATGACCATCATGTTAGGGAGCTTGGCAGCAGGCATGGCGCTGGAGCAGTAGAAGAGATCTTATGGGGAACAGTAGGAGAGAGATGGGGGGGGGGAGGGAGAGAGGGAGAGAGAGAGAGAGAGAGAGAGAGAGAGAGAGAGAGAGAGAGAGAGAGGAAGGGAGGGAGGGAGCTCTAACTGGGAATAGTGTGGGCTTTTGAAACATAATAAACTATTCCCAGTGACACACCTCCTCCAACAAAGACATGCCTCCCAATCCTCAAACATTTCCACCACCTGGGGACCAAGCATTTAAACACATGAGTCTAAGGTGGTCATTCTTATTCAAACCACTACACTGACTCCTAAACCCAACTCTTTTCCCTGAGACCCAGGCAATTTGCTGATTCACTTTCTCTATTACTGAATTTTCTTATTCTAAATATTTCATATAAATGGAATTATGAAATATAAAGTCTTAAGATAAGCTTCTTTCACTTCTAATATTTTCAAAGTTCACCCATGCATGCTCTCCCCCTTGTTTTTTGAGACTGAACCTAGAACTCACCAATTTGTCAGGACTGGCCAGCTAGCAGGACCCAGGGATTCCCTGCCCTCAATCTCCACCTCCCCAGTGCTGAGATTACAAGTGTTCTGCTATGGCCAGCTTTTGAAATGGGTGATAAACTTAGGTCCTGATACTGGTGTGGCAAGCCCTTTACCATCTCCTTGGTTTCATTTCATGTGTTTTTTTTTCTGAATAAGATGCCATGGAATGTACATGTGACATTTTGTTTATCAGTTGATCGATGTTGAGTTGTTTCACTTTTTTTTGTTTGCTTTTTTTTTGTTTATGTACGTACGTACGTATGTATGTATGTATGTATGTATTTTTACATCCTGACCACAGTTTTCTCTCTCCTCTCCTCTCAGTCCCTCCCCTACACCTGCTCCCCCCCATCCACTCCTCCTCCTCACTTTCTCTTCAGAAAAGGGTAGGCCTTCCATGGATATCAACCAGCCAGGGTATATCAGGTTGCAGTGAGTCTAGGCACCTCCTCTCCTATTAAGGCTGGATAAGGTAACCCAGTAGGAGGAAAGGGTCTCAAAAATAGGTAACAGAGTCAAAGGCAGCCCCTGCCTCCACTGTTAAGAGACTCACAAGACCAAGCTACACAACTGTTGCATATATGCAGAGAGCCTAGGTCAGTCCCATGCAGGCTCCCTGGTTGTTGGTTCATTCTCTGAGGCCCTATGAGCCCAGGTTAGTTGATTCTCTGGGTTTTCTTGTGGTGTCCTTGATCCCTCTGACTGCGACAATTCTTCTTCTCCATCTTTTGCAGGATTCCCTGAGCTCAGCCTAATGTTTGGCTGTGGGTCTCTGTGTCTATTTTCATCAATTGCTGGATGATGCCTCTCTGATGACAATCGGGCTAGGCACCAATCTATGAGTATGGCAGAATATCATTAGGAATCACTTCATTGACTTTTTTTTTTTGCCAGTAGTATTTGGTTCTATCCTAGGTCTCTGGGCTCTCCTGCCTCTGGGTCCTGGCCCTCTAGGCAGTGTCAGGGATGAGCTCCCTCTCATGGTATGGGTCTCAAGCTGGACCAACCATTGGTTTGCCACTCCCACAAATTCTGGGCCACTTTTACCCCAGCACATCTTGTAGGGAGGACAAGTTGTCGACAGTTGTGTGGCTGGGTTGTTGCCCCAAACCCTGCACTGGAAGTCTTGCCTTGTTAAAGGAGATGGCCAGTTCAGGCTATGTATACCCTATTGCTAGGAATCTTACCTAGGGTCACCCTTGTAAAATTCTAGGAGTTTCCATTGCTCTAGATTTCTAGCTCACCCCAGATTGTTCTCTCATTCCAGGTGTTCCTCCCAGTACTCTCTCCTCCATCCTCCCCTCAGCCTGATCCCTCCTGCTCCAATCCCCACCCCCATCTAGATCTGCCCCCCACCAACCATACCAGTGATGTCTCTTCTATTTCCCCTTCACAGTGAAATTCATGCATCCCCCTCTTGAGACCTCCTTGTTACTTACCCTCTCTGGGTCTGTGGATTGTAGCATGAATTTCCTTTACTTAACAGCTACTGTCCTCTTATAAGTGAGTACATACCATGCTTGTCTGTTATATCCCCCTTTTCATTACAGATTTTATTAATTTAAATATTCGCTCTCTGCCTTTTGGTTAGTTTGGATAAGGGTTTGCCTATCTTGTTGATTTTCTCAAAGAACCAACTTTTTGTTTCATTGATTCTTTGTGTTGTTTTCTTTGTTTCTATTTTATTGATTTCAGTTCTGAGTTTGATTGTTTCCTGTGCTCTATTCCTCTTGGGTGAATTTGCTTCTTTTTTTTTTTTTTTTTGGTTTTTCGAGACAGGGTTTCTCTGTGTAGCTTTGCGCCTTTCCTGGAGCTCACTTGGTAGCCCAGGCTGGCCTCGAACTCACAGAGATCCTCCTGCCTCTGCCTCCCGAGTGCTGGGATTAAAGGCGTGCGCCACCAACGCCCGGCGAATTTGCTTCTTTTGGTTCTAGAATTTTCAGGTATGCTGTCAAGTCACTAGTATGAAATCTCTCTAATTTCTTTATTAAGGCACTTAGTGCTATGAACTTTCCTCTTAGCACCGCTTCATTGACTCCCATAATTTTGTGTATGTTGTACATTCATTTTCATTGAATTCTAAGAAGTCTTTGACTTCCTTCCTTCTTTCCTTCCTTCCTTCCTTCCTTCCTTCCTTCCTTCCTTCCTTCCTTC